>JAUMTR010000004.1:14068643-14089332 GCA_032270685.1 Microctenopoma stevenorrisi | reverse complement strand
GTATGCCACAATCATCAATATTAAAACAATGAAAGGCCCTGAACTACTTCAGTTGTGTGTAATGAATCTAAAATATAGGACAGTCTAATGTTTATCAGTACATGACAGAAAATAATGAACTTTATCACAATATGCAATTTTTTTGAGAAGGACCTGTAATTGGTCTTGATTGCAGATTTTTTGTTTGACTTTCATTAGATTTCAGTGTTTTGTGAATGTTGTGGATGATGCAGATTGAGATTGACTGACAGTCGGCTCCAACACAATCAGCCCACTTTGGATATATACGCGATTCACTGAGCTTAGACAGACTAGTAAAAGTGCATTCAAGACAATAATTCTAAGCATGAGATCTACTGAACACAGCTTGAGTTGTGTCCACTGTTTAAGAAGAGGTTCTTTAAAGCTGTTTGAGGTACAGGAGGTCTTTTCATTCTCATTACTGTAATATTTTTTACTGCTTCCGATTCTAGAAGATTAAAATGTGGATGTGACCCAATATTTTTAACTAACGAACTAAAATAAACCAACCCGGTGTGGTTCAACACCGACGCCTTCGACTTCAACAACAACTTTGTCTATTTTAATAAAACCCCAAATAAATAAGACATTTTATATATTTATTTGATTTTTACCAGTGAAGTAGCCAAGCCGGATAGAGGAATGTGACGGTAGTGCAGAAGAAATGTTCATGAAGGAATAAGAAATAGCAGTTAGAGAAAGATGTGTTAAATATTTAAACTTTGATTAAAGGGGGCGAAGGCATGACGCACACTTTTTATTGTTGACACAGTAAGTGGAAGGCGGACCGTGCAGCAGTGACGAGTCTGTGTGTGAGCCCCGATGGCAAACTGTTGCTTTCAGCTGGACAGATAATCAAGATGTGGGACTTGGCCACTAAGGAGGTTTACAGGGTGAGTGTGTGTGGTCCAATCAACGGATAAACATTTAAACTAGTTCAAAGGCCAATTTATAGTTTGGCTTTGACCTTTTAGTGTACAGTTGAAGCAACTGTCCTATTCTTTGTTCTCAGAAATTTACAGGCCACTCCACGGCTGTGACGATCCTACGCTTTGCGACGACGCGCCCTCCTGACAGCAACGGCCTCTATTTCCTGTCCGGCGCTGCACACGATCGACTGCTCAGTGTGTGGTGAGTGTTGCTGTGAAGATCCTGCGGGTGATCGGTCATTTGTTCATGGTGCATTTCCTGTTGTTTTGCCTGGTGTTGTTTGGCCGATGCTCTTGTTACTGTTGTACTGATGTCCAGTTGTCTGGCTGCAGGCAAGTGCGAGAGGACGGGAAGGACAAGAACTCAGTGGTGTCGTTCACACTGACAGACGAGCCGCAGAACGTCGACCTAATCGCATCCAACAGCAAGGAAGAGGTGAGGGTGTATGCTAACTGTGCTTGGTCCACACTCCTTCAGTGGAATAACTGCAGTCTTCATCAAATAGTAGCACCTCAGGACTGTTATTGTGGCATTCTGTGCAAATGACAAAGCAAGGTTCTCACTGCAGCTGGATTCAGATAGATACTAGAAGCTAAACGGTTTAATTTGTGATGGGATTCTGTTGTCGATGCCCCGTTTACCATGTGTGCTGTTCTTGTTTTGCACAGGCGGTGAGGCTAGCGGTGGTGTCTAAGGATGGACAGCTGCATCTCTTTGAGCACTTTTTAAATGGGTAAGCTCTTACAAGGCTGTAAACTGTACTAGGCAGCACACGATACTGGAGATAATTCAGCGAGACATTTCTGCTCTTCTAGAGGCAGATTGTGTGTTGTTTTACTTTCAGAACTAATTTAGAGATTAACCAGCAGCATCACACCTAAAGGTCTAGGCTGGAGTGTGTACCTCCTGCTGGGGAGTTAACAAATATTCACTTGTCACTTCTGCAGGTCCTATACATTTTGCAACATGTCAAGTGTAATCCTGTTATTTATCAGGTCTCACAAAGTGCATCATTAATTAGTAATCCTGTTCTCTTAAACCATTTAAACATCTCCACAGGCCCTGTAAGAAGCCTTTGTCACCCTCATGTACAGTGCAGATGTCAGACACCAAGGACTCTCCAGCCCCGATCCCCCTGCTGGCTGCAGCCATCGGAGCTGACACTCGGACAGTGCTGCTGGCCTACGGTAACCACCTACAGCCCGTGATGGAGAAAGCAGTGAGTACACAACAGGTTACCTGAAACGAGTGGGTTAGACCACTGTTTGAATCTGAATGTACTAAATTCTATATGTGTATCTGTTTTGTGATAAATTATCCTAAAGCTCTTAGCAGATCGGAAATATTTGTGACTTTGACCGACAAGTCGATAACATACGATGGGACAGTGTGTTTTGTTTTTTAGTTGAAACTTGTCATTTGTTACAAATTGTCTCATTATTTTTATTAGTTTTTCACCATCTTCCTTGTTCAATATGTGCAGGAGATCAACACAGCAGAGAGACACATCTGTTTGACCCGGGATGTTCAGACCAGCCTGTCCCTGTCCATGGAGACTTCTGTTTCTAAGGTGAGTCTTTGGTTTCTCGTTCTAGTTGTTTGCCTCCAACACTGTAGTGGGCGCTGTGGACCAGATCAGACTCCTGCGGCTGCGTGGAGCTCTGCATCACAGAGTGTTACGATAAATTGTGGGCATGGTCTTAAGGGTATTGTCTGCTAATCCGTGCACATTGGAGATGACGGTCTGAGACTTTGTTTTTGTTCCAGTTAAAAATCCCAATAGTGAACCTGAGGAGCAGAGTGTTGGTCCCGGGGCTTCCTGGTCACCAAGCCCCAGTGAGGGGAACCCCCCAGGGGTCAGAGAAGAGGAAAAAAGACACTGACACCAAAGAGGTAGGCTCTTTCTCATTCTTATTGTTTCCTATATCACAGCCCACCTAATGAGCAAGCAGAGTGCACAGTGGTGCTGGTGAAGTAATCGCTCACGACACAGGCCTGTAGATGTTCTGGCTCCATCACCAGCACTCGGAGCTGGTCAGCACCACGTTAGCATCTGTTCACGCCAGATTTTGCAGCAGTTGGAGACATTGTTTCTACCAGGTTGCAATAAAATGACATTCAACATTTCCACTTCCATTTACTTGATGTGTTTTCTTCTAGATGTCCATAGCAGAGCGACTGGGTGAAATCAGCCTGTCTACGGCCCCCACAGAGAAGGGGGCTGCTAAAGGGACGGCCTCTTTACAGACGGATAACTTTGCAGTGCTGCTGGTGCAGGGCCTGGAGAGCAATGATGCCAGCATCTTAAATGTACGTTGTTCTCTTTAGTTAGATGCTAAAACACACGTTTGGAAAGTTGGGGGGAAATTGTAGGAAATGGTGATACCAGTCAATAATTTCTCATTTCCTTTCCTCGTCTCGCACAGAAAGTTTTCCAGACTCGCAAAGAGATGGTGATAAAGAAGACAGTGGCCCGGTTACCACTCTCTGGTGTTTTACCATTGGTGGAAGAGGCAAGTGTCAATTCCGCTGCATATCGGACATTTTTATGTTCTTTGTTTGTTAAATTAGTCTGTTTTTATTTCTATCTTCCATAACCCTCATCAAGTCACAATCTAGGGAGTGAAGTTGCTTTTCCTGCAGTTTTTAATCAGCCTTGTCTTATTGTCTGTAGATCACAAAGAGGCTCCAAGGTCACCCCTTTACGTAAGTGGACACCTGACATGTCAACTCTCTGTCACTGGTTTTTCCTTCTGTTATAAAATCGATATGTGGATGTAGCTCCTCATACGTGTGTTCTTCCTGCAGGGCGGTGCTAATGGTGCGGTGGCTCAAGGCTGTGCTTATGCATCACACATCATACTTGGCATCAGTGAGTAGACTTTAACAACAGTCACATTCTGCCTTTACAGCCTCCAGTTTGTCGATGGTTAACTAAACTGCCCTTTACACACACACACACACACACACACACACACACACACTGTCCAAACGGTGCAAAGGCAGATTAACTGTGTTGTTGTACACATGACACTTTAAATAACACAGGTATACAGCAGCCTTCTGTGCACATCTTCTGCCTTCGTCAATATTTGTTTTTAATTATATGTAGATCTCCAGTCAGATTATGTGATTGCCTCAGACCTTCTGTTTGTGTGACAACCAAAATATGTCCACTGGCAGCTGAATCTCCATTCTGACATGTGGGTGATCCAAAGACAAAGGACTCTGGGTTGTTTTTTACCCTAACACCATCTGCTGCCTAACATTTAGATGACTTCTTCTGGCAGAATCTTTCATCTTAACAAGAAGCATACACTTCACGTGTACCTGTGTATTTTTACCTTCATGTGATTTGTCTGTGTCCCCCCACAGCTGCCAGACCTGGTCACCCAGCTGGGAGTGCTTTATCACATGATTGAGAGCCGTGTGAAGATGTTCCACAAGCTGACAAAGCTGCACGGGAAGCTGTATCTGCTAATGACGCAGGTAGGTGTCATCACAGATGGAAAATACGCACAAGTGGATCTGAATGTCTGCACTCATGGTGTTGTGTATGAATTGGAGGGAGACTGTTGAGATGAAGAAATGACATCGTTAAAAAGCATGTCAGCTAACTCACTGCTGTTTGAAATGGGATGAGACAACACGTCACCTTTGAGCGAGTGAGGAGTTTATGTATGTGCAAACGTCTGCATTATAAAGGTCTAATAATGATGAAGGTGTTTACATGTTGGAGACGATGATGCAGGATGCCTTAAGTTTGACGTGGCTTTAAATATTCAAGTAACTTTTGTTACTGTCTGCCCTGAAACTCTCTAGAACGCATCTGTTAACCCTGCTACGCCAGGTTTAAACAGGCACAGTACACTGGTCAGCAGCAGAAGGGTTCAGACCTGCTGTGGGGTTTGCGTGTTTTTAGTGTGTTGGAGCCAACGCACACAGCCGGGAGAATGTGGGTTCATCTGTGAACTGTCGCGAGAAGGGTCATAAGTAAAGGCGATACTCGTGACCTTCAGCCGCCTGGTCGGCTCACACTGAGGGAGAGAACACGACTCATTTTATTCTGTCCATGTGCAAATTTTCCTCATTTCACAACAACGCTACGGTGCCAAATAAACGTAGCACATCATTCTTAAGAGGCATTTTATCTGTGTGACAGCAATCAGCAACACGTTTAAGATCACTGGCTGGCCTTAGCTGTTGTGGTGGTCGGAGGCTGAATGACCATCTGCTGTTCATAAAAGCTGGTTATCAGACAAGACTGGAGACCAAATACTGGGAGGATGCATTGTCTGAGATGATGCAGGGATGCACTTTTGAGAAAGATGCTTTGCATGAATGAAGGACGTAGCTGAGACGGACTGTGGCTCTTTCTGCAGAGCCAGCTGTTGTGGGTCTGCTCTTTGTGTTGGCTGTAGGTGGTGTTTTAGAAAGAACACAGCAGAGTTTTTGCTTGATTCTCATAGTATCATACAACATACAACAACCACGTGTGCCGCTATTGGACTGAAAATAAGCCACGTCTCTGAGACAGACGAGTGTGAAATGCAACATTCAGTGTCAGGATGAGCTTCATGTTGCATCACATGCCTCTATTTTATTTGGAAGATGCATATTTAAACTACACAAAGCCTAATTTCCTGACGTGTTTCTCTCTTCACCACTAGGTGGCAACGAGTGACAGCAGGAACACAGTGGCAGATGTTGACCACACAGCCAAGCTGGTGTATGAGGAGGGTAAGTGTTTGCTCTCCTTGTGTGTTCAGTGTTATTAACCCTCTCTTTCCCAGATTTCCCTGTTCGTTACAAGCACTTGACTTTTTGCGTGCGGCATCAGAGCTGAGGCGTGTCTCAGCAGAGTGAGTGGCAGCTCCCAGGAATGTGATGCTCCCATTTCAGCCACCAGCTCATATCTGTCCTGAATGCAGCAGTGCAGTAGGTCACACGGACGCTGTGCCGACATCTCTCCCCCAACATGATATGTTTGTCATTACTTAACTCATTTGGGACCTCGGATAAAGACTGCACTGAATTGTTAAGATTTATGAGGCCAGCGCTTGCCCGTCATGCAGCCGCTCTTGGCAATGCACCGCACGCAAACACGACTCCTGTTGCCTGGCAACCTGACCGGCAGCATTCAGGCCCTCCCCTTTGAGCAGAACAACAAGGCCCCGCTCTGTTCTCTCATTTCTCATTACCGTACGTAGAAAATTGGCTTTCATGAAATAATTGAGCTGCGCCTTGAGTTCCAGTACTCCTGTCAGCGTTCCAGGAAGTGATGGTTGGCTCTGGAACCCAAAAAGTTCAGAAATGATGAGCAGGAGGCTGTCGCAGCCGCGCGTGGATGCCGCTGAGCACCGGGGTCGTTACAGGTTCAAAGTGGGAATGTGGCAGGAAGCTAGTTGGAGAATCGCAGTTTGGTCGGGTTGTGTCAAGAGATTGTAGAGTTAGCATGAGTGTTATAAATTGATAGGCCGGTTGTTGTGCTCGGCAACAACTGGCCTATTACCCATGCCAGTATGGGGAACATTAATTACACAATAATTAACCATTCTGTTGCATGAGCCGGGATAATTAGAGTAATATCCAAAACGTCTATCAGAATACAGGATCAGATCGGAGCTTTTGTAAATGCTCAGCAGAGGTGATGCTGCCGCTGTTAAAAATGTAACATTGTGTTATATGAAAGAGGATTTTTACAACCTGCAGCAACACGAATAGTTCTGCCTGATTCCAAATGTCTTCGCTCTATGACCTGACGGCTACATGTTGTAATGATGGTAGTGCGCTCTCAGATTGACCTGTTTGATCCTCTGCTTTATGTTCCTGGCTCTCAGCCTTCCAGAGGAAACGTGTTCAAACTCCATCATGTATTGTTGCTGAGAATGGTCTGTTATTGGCGGGTAGCCCGCATCATGGAGTGTCTGCAGGACAGCTTAAGGACGGCGTGGGGGAAAACAGCATGGATAGTACAGACTGTAGATCTGTGTTGTGAGGCATTCAGGGACACTGCAGAGTTGCAGCTAGGCTAATTAGTACTGGTTGAGGATTGTGATTTGTAACTACTCTATGTGAGTGTGGTTGTATCAGGCCATATGATCTGATTTTTAAAAGGAGTTTGGTGTCACACTGTTTCCCCCCTAATTTTTTAGTTTGAATTTGAAAAACTTCACATTGTGTTTTCTTTTTTGCACCAGGAAAAGTTGTCGGTGCCATTTGTGTTCCTGTACTACAGTGTTTTCTATAGTCACTTATCTCATGCAGTAATTGTGTTGAGTAATGTGCGTACTATAGTCCAGCGGTGACTGTGTTTGCAGCAGGTGGGGACTGGCTGACCTAATGGGGCAGATAGCCTCAGCAAATCATATTGACATTCCTCCCTCCTACACCACAGTCAGTATTGTTGTCATAACGAAATGGCACTGCTGTGCTATTGAAATGCAAATAGCTGCCACCTCTCCGCATGAAATTCATAAACAAGTGAAAGCATGGAGGACTTTCTGCCTTTCTGTTTGTGTCGTCTGTGTAATGAATTTGTTTCCTTTACTCACCCTTTTGCAGAATCATCTGATGAAGACGAGGCCTCTGGTGACGAAGGACTTCCAGACGATGACTCTGATGTGAGTAACAGTGAAGACGTCCACAAAATGTGCGCTACCGCTACATTCGTTTTTCTTGCTGAATTGTGTATTGTTGTGTCCTCCGCAGAACTGGGAGGAAGAGGCGATGGAAGACGATCAGGAGGAAGACGAGGATCCCGACCGAACAGAATCCAAAACTAACGGCCAAGAAGACGCGGAGCACGAAAACGAGAGTGAAGAAGAATAAGGATGGAGAAATGCCGATCACACAAAATGGACCTGAAAGAGTTATATATATACTTTCATTTTATTTTCATGCTTTTGATTTTATTATCAGAGCAAAGTATGATTTTACAAATCAAGGAACGCTTCACCAAAACTCCCGGTCTTCTCCCTTCTGAGGAATACGTGCAACATTTTGGAGAGGAGGTCAACAATTCTCCTGCTGTCAGATGAGTCTGCATCCGAGCTCCAGTCTGTGCACGCTGCAGCCTGCATTCCAGATGTACCATGATTCTAAGATTAGAGTAGAGCCCGCTTTACCAGTAGATGGGACGGCAGGATGCTTGCTGTTCAACATACTGCACCATCCAGATGCAAATTTCAGTCTGTAAATCTGTATGTACAGTGAAGTGTTGGTATGAGCTCTTCGCTCTACAGCTACACCCCCCACCCCACCCCACATACTCACACATACAAACCTTTGGTATTAAATGAACTCCTGTAAAGTCTCCTGAATGTTTTTTTTAAATTGATCTTTTCTTGATTTGTTGCCGTTGTTTTAACAGTTTTGTGTGTTTAATTTGTGGACACTCTCATGTCCACTGCATTGAACCCAGAGTCTCAGCAGCTCCTAAGAAAATCCTCAAGCAGGTGAATAAATGGGTTTTCAAAAGGTCTGTGGGTGGGGGTGTTAAAGTAAAAGTACAGAATCATCTGGAGGTTTGCTCACACACTCTTCATGGACATGAACAATAAGATTTAAATGATTTATTCTATTTGTGGTTGAGAATGATTGTACAGCATTTGGTTAATAGTAAATCATAGCAGCACACGTACACGGTTTGATTTGTTCTGGGTTTTTTGACAAAGATACAGTGTGCACCGGTTAAATGACCCCGACTAAACTAAACCTTTTCTTTTAGTGAAAGGTTAATATTGTAGAGTCATTCTGCCGGTTCAAAGAAATCACCAAATGCCTGAGATTAGTGTGATGTTCATGTCCATGATGCAAACTACAACCTTAATTGTAGGCAGTGAAGCTCTGCCAGGTGCTTCAGTGTTTCCAGACAGTAAAGCTGTGATAGATATGGGTTAGGTTGGAAAGATTTCTATAAAATAAACATCTAAAACATGCTATATCTGTCCTGTGGTGAAGCAGTAAACAGGTGATCAGCAAGAAATCAATACAGCTCTGGTTTTGTTGCCTTAAAGCGGTTTTGTGGATTGACTTGCAGCGTTGCCCAAAATAAGTGACACAAACTCTTAAAGGATGAAACTTTTATATTTGTCCAGAATCCAGTGGGTACGGAAGGAATTCAGACCCCCTCAACTTTTCACTCTTTGTTATATTTCAGCCATTTGCTAAGATCATTTAATTTTATTTTTTCCTCAATGTACACAGCACCAAAAAAAACCTGAAATATCTCATGGTCCTAAGTATTCAGACCCTTTTGTGTATTTAACTCAGCTGCTGTCCATTTCTTCTGATCGCCTTTGACCTCGTTCTGCACCTTAATTTGCGTCCAGCTGTGTTTGATTAGACTGCCTGGACTTGATTAGGAAGACACCACACACCTGTCTATAAAAGACCTCACAGCTCACAACACATGTCAGAGCAAATGAGAATCATGAGGTCAAAGGAGCTGCTGAAGAGCTCAGAGACAGAGTTGTGGCCAAGGTTACAAAAAAAATTCTGCTGCACTTAAGGTTCCTAAGAGCACAGTGGCCTCCATACTCCTTAAATGGATAACATTTGAGACGACCAGAACACCTCCTGGAGCTGGCCGTCCGGCCAAACTAAGCTACTGGGGGAGAAGGGAAAGAAGAACCCAAAGATGGCTCCAGAGATGCAGTCAGGAGATGGGGAGAAAGTCAACCGTCTCTGTGGCCCTCCACCAGTCAGGGCGGAGTGGCCCGTCGGAGGCCTCTCCTCAGCGCTAGACACATGAAAGCCTGCAAGTTTGCTAAAAAACACCTGAAGGGCTCCGAGATGATGAAATAAGATTCTCTGGTGTGACGAGACCAAGATGCTGTATGCCACAATCATCAATATTAAAACAATGAAAGGCCCTGAACTACTTCAGCTGTGTGTAATGAATCTAAAATATATGACAGTCTAATGTTTATCAGTACATTACAGAAAATAATGAACTTTATCACAATATGCTAATTTTTTGAGGAGGACCTGTACAGGTTTCTGTTATCAGAGGAATCTTGTTTTTAAATTTGTTTGTCCAAAATAGACTCTTGTGCCTACAAGCACGGGCGTCCTTTAAAGTGCAGCATTTCATGTTTGGAGCCATCTTTAGCGTTATTGTCTCCAAATGTGCGCTGTTGGCAGCAGTAACCACTATTGCAGCATGTGCGTAGTTTAACATGTTCACCAGTTTTCTGAAAACTAACATTCGCTTTCCCTGAAGATAATGTGGGACTGCTCAGAGCTGCTGCTGCTGCTGCTGCTGTTGCTGTGAGATTTAATAAGCTGCAGAAGCAAGTTAGAAGTTTATTGTTAGACGTTATAACATGACAAGACTTTGATCAGATATCTGTGAGATGACGCAGTAATGTATGGATATTCAGTCTTAGCTTTGTGCTCTCCTGCTCAGGAGGAAAGTAACCACTGGAACCTTTCGAGGCTCTCAGCTGTCTCCATATCTTTCAATCTCACTTTCAGTATTTTACCATGTCCAACATTCATCTCTGGTCTTAACATCTTATCATCTTCTTAACATCCTATTTTGCTCTGTAATTTTATTATCAAATTCTCATTGAGAATACCGTTTGTCGGTATTTGTCACCGTCTGTTGATGGGATCTGTGCTGAACTTGCTTTGTGATGCTGCCTAATCTTAGTTTCGCTTGTTAGACTCAAACAAGACACAGTTTCCGCTGGAAGACTCTCTGCTGTGAGCCCCCGTAATGAAACACCCC
Source organism: Microctenopoma stevenorrisi (assembly GCA_032270685.1). Taxonomy (NCBI): domain Eukaryota; kingdom Metazoa; phylum Chordata; class Actinopteri; order Anabantiformes; family Anabantidae; genus Microctenopoma; species Microctenopoma stevenorrisi. The sequence continues at coordinate 14,078,645 of JAUMTR010000004.1, read as the reverse complement.
TCTGGTCGCCTTCAGGAGTACGGTTTTGGAAAAGAAATGGCCAATCATCTAGGGACCCATCTGTTGTCAGATTTACTGTCTTGAACCTCCATGGTCTTGTCCTTGTATTTAACCTGAGGGGTCTGTAAGATGAGCGAGAGCTGCCGATTGACTCATTAAAGCCCCTGAGAGAGAGGGAGAGCGCGAGTCTTCCTGTCACGCTGTTGACACCACTTCCTGAGCCATAGGACTGTATAATGGGCAGGAGAGTTAGCTCATTAACAGAGCCAGCTGGGGGAATATGAAAAGGGTTGAGTGGTTACCAGGAGCCACCAGCAGTGGTGGTCAAGCATTCATGAACTGTTGAGGAATATGTCGGCAATCGACTGAAGTTATTATTGTGTAAATAAGCGCTGGACTTGTTTGCACATTGAATAATGCAGTTATGAATGTGCATGAATAATGAATACATGAATAAATGCATAATTCAACACACACCTACAACAGTTTTTAACAGTACATTTGAGCGCATGAAACAACACGGGCTGCGGTTTGTCATCATGTTTTCGGTCACTGTCACTTTGCAGGTCGAGGCGGGAGCTTAGAGCAGCTTCCTGTTCTACCCTGGAGCTTATGCTGTGCAGAATGTCCAAGTAATGAAAGAGGGAAAAGGAGCAGTTCGCCCACTGTGGTGCATCCAAGAGAGTTTCCAACAAGCCACACGTCACACTTCCTACTAGACACCAGCTGTCTGGTCAAACTGCGTTACATGCAGATATGGAGGGATTGAGAAAAATGTGAGAATATTAAATGGATATTTAAATGGGGACATATTTACCCAGAACGCTGCCTATGGTGACTGTTCCATCATTAGATTGTTGACACCAGGTTTCTTAATGGACTCATTCTGACAAAGTAGCCGGAGCTCAGTTAACCGGTTAAGTGGCCACCAGGCATAAATTAGCTGCAGGAGGAGAGTGTAGGAAATCTCATTAGTATTCATCCACATTAGAAACTGATAACACACCAATGTATGTACTGTGTGTTGAGTAGTGTTAGGTAAGTAGAAAGATATCCCTGCACATTATGCCTGTCACTTATAGTGCTCCATTTCTAATTTCTTAACACGTTATTTATTGTGTAATTAAACTGTGCCGGCTGAGTCATCAGTACAAAAGGTGAATAATTGTCTTACAAAACATTTAGTTTTATTATGTAAAAAACATGTTTCTGTTACGTGGGCTTTCTCTCCATAGCAACAGCCAAGGCTCATGCATATTGTACTTTTAAGCCCCATCTGCCATAGAAACACAGCATTTCTGAGAAATGATGATAAAACTGTTAAAGCATTATTCAAGAGCTGCTTGTGTTTCGATGGTACGTTACATTAAGGAGATCATTAAAATAAAATACACAACTTTACAACTCTATTGAACACTGTCCTCCGCCTCCCTGTGACGACTGCATTGTTTTTAACGCTGGAATATAACATGGCCTCAGGATTTTTACTCCAGTTTGCTTTAGAATAAGACAAAGAAGCCGAATTTGTACAAAGCTCTTGTCAAATGACCTGAGGAAAACTACAGGTATCACACAGAGGAGGGATATTTTCAAGCAAACTATTGTCTCCAGTTAGTGTCACAAAATCTTCAACCCTGAATATGGACAGGAGAAAGAAAATACGTGTGAATGTGTGTTTTCCCCCACATTTTGACTTGTATGCTGCAGATTGGACAGGATTCAGAGTTTTTGCTGGGTGTTGGTCTCCACATCCCGCATTTTCATACAGTTCAGTATATTTAAAACATTTCCACATCATCTTTTTCGTTTCCATTCAGCAGGATCAGTAGACTCTGCATTATTTAGAAATCTATACAGTTGCTTTGGCTGGAATGAGTTTTCTTATCTTTTTTTTAGTATTGGAACCAGAACATGAACTCATCCTGTTCAATATTAAAGTCTGGAGAAGAATAAATCAATCTATAGTCAGTGCAGGTTACAATATTTGATTCCTCCAGCTTCTGTTCACGCATGAAAAGGAAGCACGGAGAAGTCCTAACTCTCCTGCTGGCTTCAACATTTATCTTCATGCTCTTATCTCCTGTGTAAATGTATGTAATAAGGTGATCCACCAGTCTCTGGAGGTGAGCGCAGTCCCACAATACCACTGCACATCTGTCATAAAGCCCTTGGGTGTGGCTCCGCCGGGGTTCCCCCCTGAATTTCTATAAGCCCCAGCGAGCGCTGTCCTATTTCAGCTGAGCAAACCACAAGAGATGACGGTGGGGCAGAGGGCATCGCTAGATGTGCTTCAACTGCCAATGGGAAATGTCAGCCCCCCTCACAGATGAGGAATAACAAATAGCTGCTTGAGTGTCTTGACAAGTGGCGGTGGCTGCAGCAAACTTACTTAGTCCAGCGTCCACTGAGAATTATGCATGACAAGAGAGAGAGCAGTCTCTTGCTACCAGATAAATGCATCTCATCCAGCACTAGTTCATCTCATTTCTCCCATAATGCAGCAACAACATCGGGAGTCATGCTTAGGGAAGGTTTGGTACTATGTGCTTTAGACCAAAAGCTGTACATCGGCCAGTTTATCACACAGCATCAGCACATTCTTTAGTCTGACAACTTCAACATGCGGCTGCGTAGCTGCCCAATACCACGCTCCATTTCTTTCTTTATTTTTTCTATTGCTGCTCAAATGTTTCCGAAAGTCATTTTTCTGCCACTGCGCACACTTTGAAAAGCTTTCAGAGCTGTTTACAGGCGCACACATAGCATGGTGGTGCATTGTTTGTCCATGTTCTAATGAATGTTCAGTGATGCCACTTGACATTTTAACTTGGACCATCACAGTGACACAGAAATTACATTGATTTTACACCCGGGGCCACTCTGACACTTTCCCCTTCCGTGTTTGTTACCAGAATGTCTGTCTGTAAGCTCTGAGAAAGAAACAGGAACACAGAAACATACAAGTTAAATTGTACTGTTAATAGGACATAAGAGGATATCACGTCTTGCACTGAGGATCCGTTCACTCATTGGGAGCTGGTGTATCACAAACATACAAAGACCTTTTCTGCATATTAGAATCACGTGAATGGCCTTTAGGCGGTAGCCTAATAAGGGATAGCAATGTAGCTCAAGTGATGGCAACTCAGCTGTTACCTAACATTTCTACCAAGCTCAGCTCTAATTCTGAACTAAACTAGTTACCAGTTACATGCTAACTCACACAGAGCTGTTAGCATAGCTGTGTGCGCTTCTTCACCGTTACACACATTGCCACACGATTCTCACAGTTTGGATTGATCTTAAAAAAACTGCCTAAAACAACCATGCTGATAAATTTGGTTACATTTTTTTTGAGGTTCGGCAGGTTTAGAAATGGTACAATTTATATGTGCAGACAAAAATAAATTTGACCTTTAAGTATCCAAAGGCTATTATGCAGTAAACAAAATCTTTGTTGAACCTTCTGCACATGAAAAACGTTTAACAAATGTCTATACCTGGGAGCAATATCCCAGGGTTATGGTTAGAAGATTTCTGTTCATCCATGCACAGATCCTCTTCCAATCTAGGGAATATCCAACTTGCCTTTAGGTTATGGATATTATACAGAAATCTTAGTTTTAAACTTGTATAAACATCTCCCACATTTTCTGTACTAACAATGTGAATCATCCGAACATGCTGAGCATGCACCCCGACCAAATCAGTTCTACTAAAGACCACTTTTCAGCACAAGTCGGTTGTTACCTTTATAACGCAATAGTAATATTTAGAGTTTTAGTTCTTACAATGAACAGATATAAACGTGTGATCTGAAAAGCAGCGTTGGCATCAGTGTGACAGGATAAAAGTTCATTGTAGGTTAAAATTGAGCCTCTTAACTGTTTCACCAGTAGATTAACTTTAAACCACTAGATGTCAGTATTGTTCAGCTCTTACATATGAAGAATATTCCAGGGATTAGAACCCAACAGAGTTTAAATAAATACTGTTTTACAATTAATTAGTTTTGTGCAACATTATGTGACAGTCACAGCACAATACCCAAGGCCGTTTGCTCCAAATAAGACCAGCTGCCAGGACGCAGAAGGTCAAGTTACACAGTGATCAGAATGAAAAGATTCTCTCCTCGAACTGCCCGAGGACAGCTTCAGTAACATGTCGCTCCTCTGATGTGCATGTGCGAGTGTGTGTCAGTCAGTGTGCACGGGGGAGGGTTCAATAACCTTGCGAGGTCCTGCACTGGCTTTCTATTGGCCCTGCTCATCACCTAGAGACAAGGACAATGGTTATCGCTGCATGCTGAATCTCATTCTGATCATCAGAGCCTTGCAGTAATGCTGATTGAAACCACTTTTACCAAGCCTCAATTGCCCCAATTTTTAGCATCAACTGCTGAGGCGTGATGCAAATTTACAAGTAAGCACTCTATAGAATGCAGATCTCCAGCCGGCCCTAATCATCTCCTCAGCTGTTTACACACAATTATGCTGGGGAAAGGACAACGTTTGTGTAAGAGTAGCTAAAGTTTGGCCTGATGCTGGCACTAAAGGAGAGGGCCACACGGTCACTGAAATCCCCTTCTTCACGAAATCAAAATGAAGGACTCGGTGATAAATAGAAATGAATGAAGTTTGGTTAGTGACTTACAGGGGAGTTAGCGTTCTGCACCTTGTAGACAGAAAGTTCCCAGTCAGTGCTCCACTCTTTGCTGAAGTTATGTTTACACTCCAGCAGCCCCACACAACAAGTTGGTTGAAATTGTTGTGTTTGGAAATTGTGTTCTCCTCCTTTGTCGTTTTTCTTGCAGTGTTATAAATTATACAGAACCTATAGTAGGGAAATGCAGTATTTAAGCTAGTTAGGCAGCCACGTCTGTAGAGCTCCACAGTAATCCAGGTCATGGGGATTGCATAAGTGTTAATGGGTGGCAGCTGGACTTGCTTGTTTGTTAAAGATGTCAGCAATAGGTTTTACATTAGTGAAGTCTTATCAGATTTCAATAATAGCAATATGCTGCACAAATGTTTTGGGCAAGAACAAAATCTATACACATGGACATATTTGTAAAAGAATTGTAAAGTAAGTCACCCCATGCAATCCTGGGCATCTCTTTTTGTGTTATTTTATATCCACTGCAGATGCTAATACCACGGTGCACGTCACCCACTGTCTTTCTTTTCTGTCTGAGGTTCCTGTGTAGTCTCTCTTATGGGCACCAGGGATGTTTAGCTGAGCTAAATACTAGGTACAATAATAATTCTACAGCATGCAATACAATGGTATTCAACAACATAAGAACACATTTGTAGCTCAACAACGCATCTGAATTCAGTGTAAGTATTTTAAGAAGAGAAGAGCATTAGGGCCTCCGTAAAAATGTTATTTGAGTTCTGACTTTTTTTCAGAATTGTGAGTTACATTTTTTGGACAATTAATTTTCAGAATACTGAGTAAAAAAAATCTGAAAAAAAAGTCAGAACTCAAATAACATTTTCATACTGGCACTGATCCTCTTCCATGGGCAAGGAAGGCTGTTGTTTTTGTATTCCCTTGTCTTTTGTATACATGTAAATGGTTGAATGCTGACTTTGTACTTGACACATGCAGCTTTAGTTTATATGCATGACATCAATAATATGGCTGTCAACTGTTTATTAGTGACCTTTTCTGGGGTTATTTTAAATGTAGTAATATGGAAGGAATAGAAATCAGTGTCATATAATACTGCTGTAATTAGCTTGCAGCTTCAGATGGTAAAATAGAACACTGACTATTCATTTAGGTTGTAGAATTTCAAGGTAATATAGAGAAACCAGTAAAGTCCTGCCTGCTGAACTGCTAAACATAACATCTTCACAGACAATATGAGTTATGTCAGAAATATAATGTGGGACTCTCAGTGATAGCAGCTTGTCCATGATCAACTAACTTAGTGTCAAATGAATGAGTACAAACTACACCATAACAAGGAATTAGCTTGATAATTTATTAAAGAGTAAGCATGCAGATGGTTGGGCGGGCTAGTTTAGGAACTGTGTGATCCTCTGAGATCCAGCATCTTGCAATCTGGTCTGCTTGATGTTCCCTTCACCCTCCCACAGGAGAAACAAAAGAGAAGACAGACGAAGGAGGAGACGAAGAGGAGGTGGAGTGTAAATAAATCACACAGAGACTGGTTGAATTGCATTAGTGTATATATATAGATGTAGATATTTTAGATAGCTCTTGTACCAGTGATTTTCTGCTGAACCTGCCTTAGAAAATACCATTTAGAGCTGTCCTCTCCCTTCTCTCACACACAGACAGGACAGGCAGATGTTGTCATTTACAAAAACAGAAAATTGGACTCTTACTTATCCAAACATTTCTCAGAGGCAGAGCTGTCGTGTGTCAGAAATTGGTTCTGCCCTCAATGGGCAGGAACTAGTTTTTAAGTCATTCAGTTAGAATGTCAGTGTGTGTGTGTGTGTGTAACAAATAGATGACTGTGTCAATTGCAGTGGACTGACAACCTGTCCTTTGTGAATCCCACCTCTTGTTCAATATTAGGTGGGATAGACTCCATGTCTCCCATTTGGATAAACAGCTATAGCTACTAAATTGAATTGCAATGTTAGAGTTTTATCTTATTCTGGTTTTAGGTCTTTGCAGATCTTTTTTAGTTTTAGTTTGTTTCTACCTGTAAATGTGACTAATATTTTTAGATTGTCTTCCTAAATTGCAAGCATTAATGCTATTGACTGCTCCAAGTAGCATTGAGTGCCTATAAACACATGTGCATTACATTTACTATGTACATTAGAAATTATGTAAATATATTTATGCAACCTGCTGGCACATTCACAACCTACCTAAAAACTGTAATTTGCTATTGAAAAATTCAATTATCATTAGATTTAGGTATTGCTTTTATTTTGCATTTCGTATTATGAGCAACACTAAGGCATCCGTTTACACGGCAGTTATGCTGCAGCAACACATTAAAAAGAACAGTGGGCATGGCCAGGATAAGAAAATTACTCAATAAAAACGTCAACCATGTGAGAGTTTCAAAGTGGAAGCAACAGCTGATCCAAAAGAACATAAAGACATGTTTCAAGTTTTTCCCAAATCAACAAAATTATCTCAGGCTTTCGGGCAAATGTTCTGAGGACTTGTGGGCTGTTTAACTTTTTGGAAGGTCATTACTTCTGCCAAAAAACTGTCACACATGGTGGTGGTAGTGTGATAGTATGGGGCTGCTTTGGTTGGTAATACCATGAAGTCTGTGCTTCACTGTGACCTCAAGCACACTTAAATCCTACTGCATTGCTGTGGTATGAGCTTAAAAAGGCTATTCATGCTCAAAACCTAATATGTCGCCTTTTTCTGAAAATCATGAAAAGGTATGTAAAAGTCATGTAATAGGAGTCATGTAAACACTAATAAGGTATGATCTAAACATCTGGAACTAGATGGATTTGGGCATTTTCATTTCTCCCATAGCAAAACCTGGACACAGTAAGATTTTATTTCTCCTGAACTAGTCATGTATAGTGGGTTTCCTCTGGGAACTCACAGTCCAAAGACTCTGCATATCACTCTGAATTGAAATAAAAAAAAAATCCTATAATTTTACAATATTAAATATTTTAACATAACTTCAAATACTATCCCTTGTAATTGTTAATATACTAAGGGCATATCTATTAGGCTAAAAATAAATTAATGTTTCTGATGGAACATGGGTACCTACTCCTCCCTCTCCGGAGTTTCAGAGCCATGTTGAACTTGCCTGATGTCTGATGCTCTTGCATATCAAGTCAGAAGTAAATAATTTTTTCTCACTGGATAACCAGCAACTAATCAGTAACAAGCATTATTCACATTTTCAAATGACTGACCTTTTCACATAGGGCCAGGCAGGTTTGGACAGCTTTTTCCCTTAAAAAATCTAGTCAGCATTTACAAAAAGGGGAAATTGTGTTTACTCAGGTTATCTTTGTGTAGTATTAAAATTAAATTACAAAACGACCCCCTCCCCATGTAAAATCTTCTAGATCCACCAGTGGCCCTAATCAATTTTTAAACAAATTCAATCTGTTCTGCCGACTCATGGTGCAACAGTGTCAGCTCGAGCTAACTCGAAATGAAACGCTATGGCAGTAGACCCAGGAGTCTGCTGACCCAGAAACATAAAACAGCCAGGCTGGAGTTTGCCAAGTTGTACTTGAAGAAGCCAAACTCCTTCTGGAAGAATGACATGTGGACAGATGAAACCAAGGTGGGACTTCTTGGTAAAGCACATCATTCTACTGTTTACAGAGAACAGAATGAGGCCTACAAAGAAAGGAACACAGTACCTACAGTCACACGTGGTGGACAGTGTGCAAAGGTTGGGTCTACAGAGGTTGTGGGTGTTCCAGCAGGACCATGACCCCATACACCTCTAAAAGCACCCAGAAATGGTTGAAGACAAGGCACTGGAGATTTTCAGCCATGAAAATCTGTGAATCTGTGAATATTGTAAGCTTTAACTGAGATGATATGATGATATTTCAGTCTGTCCAAAACTGCCCGATGACAGCTCAAGAAGATGACCTGGAGACAAGAAAATAGCAGTATAGACCGTAGCTATTAGGTGAGAGCAGAGAAATCTTTTAGGCTGCATGATTCAAGCCAACGTGGATTTAACTGAGAAAATTGGGAAGAAGGTGGAGGGATTAAGGGTTCAAGAACATAAAAGGTAACAAATTAAATCACATTCCTGTCGAGTTTTTGGCTGCATACTCATGGCTACAAAATGTTTCTCTTGCTGTAAGAAAACAGGAGCTTTGTCTTTCATACAGTTTCTACTTGTTACTCAGTCAGAATGTGAAACGTTGGGGGAACTGGCTCATGGGTCAGACATTTCTTCCTTGACAGTGAAACATTTTGCTGAAAGCTTCTCAGTCTGCCAAATCTGAGTCACATCTTGACATTACTGATTGAGGTTGTAACACAGGCGCTGGATAGTCCAAAGAGAGGACTGCAGAAATGACTTTCCACTGTTGTAAGCAGATGGAAGACTTTCAACAGTTTGAAAATGTTGAATTGAAGACCTTCAGGATACTAAAAGCCACATTGCTCTTATATAGCTGCAAACACTATTTAGATGCTGGGATTTCCTGTTTGTCGTAGTACAACTTCAAGCTGATGTGTATTTTTAGTCTTGACTTCCTTTCCCTCGAATGGTCATGTTCACACCTCAACACTTGTCACTTGTTTTGATGAGCTGCCTGTGTTGAAATGGCATCCTGCCTGAGGCTGAGATACGCAGAATCCATAAAGTCAAAGCACAGAAGAAGAAGCAGATGGTGGATACAGCCGATGTGCAATAGAGAAAGCAATAATGATGTTTGCCTTATTTTTGATTAGATATTATCCTCTGCTTATTTAGTCTCTCCCCTCTTTTTGTTTCCAACTGTTTTCCTCTATTATGTTGCTATGATAACTTTCTACAACTGGGCTCACCACAAAAAAAGCACATTCAATGGTCTGTCGCTTCACGTTGCAAACCACTCAAAGCTGTCCGCAGAGCCACACACATAGTAGTGAGCCAACAAATGTGTCACTGGACACGATACAGAAGATTTTATGATGATGTATGATGGGGTTAAGGTTAGGGGTGCATGTTATAGCTGTAATCAGATATTAAACAGCCTTTTAGATTTTGCTGAAATATTTGAGTTCTATTGATTTCCGTATCGAGTGTAGTTTCTTCCCACATCGCACCATTATGCTTCTTCTTTTGATGTTTAATGGCCACTTTCTGGATTGCATGCATGTGAATATGTAAATGTGTTTATACATGGATATATATATATATCCATGTATATATAAGGAGATGCTGTATGCGAGAGTGATGCAGAAGCTTAATTTCGGAATAAATAAATCCGGGGCTGGATCTTTCAACAAGACAACGACCCTAAACACTGCTCAAAATCTACTAAAGCGTTCATGCAGAGGAACAAGTAC
>JAUMTR010000004.1:14050878-14068543 GCA_032270685.1 Microctenopoma stevenorrisi | reverse complement strand
TGGGATGCACTTTTTTCAATGTGTGTGTGCGCGTGGGTGTGTGTGTGTGTGGGGGTGGGTGGGTGCGGGAACAGTGATCCATGAAGCAGCACAATTTATGTTGGTTCTTCAGCGCTAACTGCACACTTAGGTGTTTTGAATCAGCCTCCATAGGTGGCATTTTAGGTCTCATGCCCTCTCTCACCCCCTCATGCTTCACAAAGGGGAGGTATTAACCAGATGAGTAGTTCCTGGTGTTTGCCAGACACAGAACTTGGAGTCCTGCCCAATGAGTTTAATTTTGTCCCATCAGACCAGAGCATCTTTTTCCTCATGCTCTGCTTCCTCTAAATGTTGTTTGGCAAAATCAAGCAGGCTGTGGCCTCTATTTAGCCACTCTACCACAAAGGCCGCATCAATGGAGTGTTACTGAGATGGTCAGTCTAGTACAAGCTTGTGTGAGCAGCCCTTTCCAGGTCACCTCCCTCACCAAGGCCCTTCTGGTCCGGTTACTCAGTTTGACTGGACAACTCTAGAAAGAGTCCTGGTTGTTCCAGACTTCTTCTACTTCTCTTGGTGGTCTAGTTACTGAGACCACTGTGCTCCTAAAGCGATAGAAATGGTTTGATATGCTTGTGCTATGTCTCGCCACAGCTGGGTGTCTGGGAGCTTTGTGCCTTTCCACACTGCCTGTTAGAGTTAGATCAGAATCTAACTCTAAAAGTAAATTTAGAACAAATCATTACGGGCACCTGCCCGTAATGAAGCCCCAGCAAAGGGTGTGAAGAGATATCTGTTTTTCACTTAGGCCCAGAACGTATGCTGAAACCAAATACATTTATAATAGAACTAGCTCTCCAAAAAATTCCCATTTAAACATTGGCCACATTAGAGTGCAGCTTTGGTGTCTTTCATATCACATTAATAGGGGTGCAGCACAGTGAAACAACGGCATAACTGCTGATTAGGTGTCTTCCTACATAGACGCGTCAGAAAGCACACACTAGTAGTTTTCTAATCGCTCCGTGCACTGTTGCGTGGGATTACGAGGACGAACTATTTTCTCCGGGTGAAATTGATGTAAATCAATTTTCAATTTTCTTTTAGGACTTCACTTCTATCTGGTGTCAAGTTAATGACAGCACAAGCCAGTGGGACAGGAGTCATTCATCAAAGGCGTTTAAAAGCAAGCCAAGGCAGCTCCTTTCTCTCCGCTCATTAGTTCAAACAAAATTACTTCTGAGGAGAGCTGCTTGCAGTTATCATGCTCTGCTTGTATAGGGGGAGAGGTAACCATATTGAATTTATTTCTAATGGGCCCAAAGGAAACAGAAGTTAACATCCAGTCTTTTTATTGTGAATGTATCGTGAGTGACGTAGGTCAGGATAGGTGTATTTACATGTTCAAGTGTGGGATGTAAAGTACATGTCACACAACATCTGTTTTGTAAAATTTGCTTATTTTTAAAAATACTAGTTTTTATGTTCTATAGATATGGTGTGCATCCTATAGGTAGTTTTATTTTGGTGGAAGTAACAGTTTGTAAAAGTGTTTGAAATCCCCAAGCTGCAGTGTAGACCACAGGTTAGTAATTTACATTCCCTATCCAAACGCAGAGTGCCAGACTTTTTTCAGTTTGTTTTTGCTGATCCTGTAATTTAACTTAATAAAAAAATCCTTTAACATTATTTTAATAGTTGCTTATGGCCTTGGAGGTTGGCCCATCTGATCTTCTCCACCCAGTATGATTTCTGGCAACGATACCAGATTGGACAAGAGGGCTCCTAGAGGATTCCTACATATATTGTAGTTCAGTCAGTTCTTTTCAATGACTCCATATAAGAATTTGTAATATTATAATTTTTCCTTATTTATCTTCACTGAGAGTTTTGAGACCCTCGAAAACACAGCTAGAACTTGAGCGAGAACGTTTCTCAGAGTCCAAGGTGACATGTTTTTATCTCCTTTCATCAGCAACTACACCACAAAATATTTACTTATCAGGTCCAAGATATATGTCATAACCTGGCAGGCATTTACCAGTTGAACCATCCAGCAATTACACTTGAATGTGTTGTTCTATTATTAGATGTTTGTGATATCGAGTGGACAGAACACCAGTTCTTAGCTTCTTCTATAAATAGTTTTTGCGTGGTTTAGAAATGTGCTTTTGTCATTGAGACAAAGATCCCCTTGGTCCTGTACAAATCTCCCATTTTACAACAGCTTAAGCGTGTATTTTTGCTGATACTAATCTTTCCTTTATATTGTCAGTGTGAAATATGGCTTTTTCTTTACGTGTTGGCCTAAAAGCCCAGAGTCCCAGAGTTTAGGTGGAACTTTCCAATAAAGCTGCTTTTTAGGGAACTGTCATATATCTCATATTACACACGCACTGTATTTGTTCCCCATCTTAGCTATGCAATGAGCTCTCCCAGTCTTTTTTGTATTCGGGGTAGAAAGAGATTTCTGCATGGTGAATGTTGTAGTATGGAGATTCTCTTGTCCATTCTCTTCTGTAACTACGAGGCCATGTTGACAGTGGATCACATGGCAACATGGCGTCAGAATAAAGACATAATGGACTGACAGTGAACACCTCATCACTGCCATGTTTAATTTAGTCCTCACCATCCAACACCTGAGACTGTTAAATACAACCCTGAACAATAGAAGAAGTTCTCATTTAAGCACACACATAGATGGGTTTCGGCACTGGGGTATGGGAGGAAAACTTATATATTCATGAAGGTTTTGTCGCTCCTTTATTGGCTTTAGGCTAGACCTCAGCACCCAGCCTGCAAACTAAGTTTGACAAGTTCCTGTGTAGAGCAGCCGGAGCGGGAATAAGCCTCTCACTGCTCATCCCTTCTTTAACTGCCTGGAACCTTCTGGATCACAACAACAGCAAGTACAACATGAAGGAGCTGATATGGAGATCAGCTCCCAGGGAGGTTAAGCAGTGGGTAACCACATCCGCTGCTCCACATATTTGCAGGTTGGTACAAATTTGTAGCTTTCTTAAGATGAATATAGCGCTGGAAGTGGAATTACAGCATATTACTTTCAACACCTTTTGTTTTGTCAGCATTTTAAAAAGTCTCTCAGGACACTGGTCATTACAGGAGACAAACCTAAAGTAACAGTAGCTGGAAGGAAAACTGTATTTACACTGTAGCAAGCTTTATTTAATACCAGCAGTCAAGCTAGTAAAAGTATTGAGTCGACAAATCCACCTGTAATTATCAAGACACAACACACAAGCTTAGTGCCTGTCTTCAGTCAAGCTGTAGAAGAACCTGGTCCTGTTGAGAGATATGTGCTGTAATGAATTATTCGGTTCATTACAGCACACGAGGCCCGTGTGTTTCAGACCCTATGCAATCACACGTCATAACGAAGAGCATATCTCTGTAACAGGTTGACACGTCATCAGTATTTGAGCCCACTCTGCGGTCTTTGGACTGAGAGGGCTTGTCATCTTTAGTTAACTGAAGGTCAATTCATAATAATGATCTTTTGTTGGTTGTCTTGGGAAAATGATTTGTTTGTGCTAATTCTACAGGAACTGTTATGGTATTCATGCATGAAACCAGGCTCCATTCACAATTATGGTTTTCTTTATATAGTTTTATGGCTTGCACCCAATCATTAGGTCATATTAATGCAGAAACTGAATTTTCTTTTTTTGGTCCAGGAAAGTCAATAAAATAAAAAACCATCAAGCTCCTACAGTGGCCTTTGTGATGCTACAGATAAAAGTGGTACCTAGACTGAACAAGCACAGTCAAAAATGTCAGATGTAGATGGGACAAGTGGTGTGGTCTGACCCGCTCTGTGATTCACTGACATGACATAACAAAGCAGCACTTGACAAAGAGTGAACATGTAGAAGTGACTGGAAACAATTAATTAGAAGTAATTCAACCCTCCCACACCAGGTTTAACCAAAACACTGGCTATCTGTTTAGAACCTGGCTCACTTTTCTCTTTTGAACAGTGATTGTGGGATCTTTAAATTGTTCTTCTCTTGTAAAGATTCTGCTGACGATGCTGTCAAGTCTTGGTAAACTGAACTGCCTCTGAGCTGTCGGTCAGTCATGTGCTGTTACTGCTGCTCAGCACAACTACACGTGGGATTTGATGTGGACGAATTGAACACAGAGTAGGCTTCTGAGTAAGTTGCACTTACCTCAAGTCTCAGACATTCAGTAATAAATGATCACAAATCCATCATAAGCGGACAGTAGATGGCGGCATGATAGCTCAGTGGGTAGAGCAGCCGTCTTCAAACCCAAGGGTGAGAGAGTTCGATTCCCAGTCCCACCAGGTTACATGTTGAGGCGACCTTGGACACTGTATTTACAGTGTAGTAACTCAGCGACTGGTCTAGCTGCTTTCCAAACAACTATTTCCCCAAGAGAAGTATTTATTATTATTATTAAGCCCTAGCTGTGCAGCCTGTAGCAGCTTCCTCTACGTCTTGGTCTGGAATTACAATACTTTTTTTATTTGTACAATATAGCAATAATTCACAAGTGAAGCTTTTGTATGATGAGTAGAGCATTGCTCAGACTTTCTCACTCACACAAATATTTTTTTATTGTTTGTTCAAAAAAGCACAGGTTGAGCCTGCAGTCTTTCTAATGAGAAGCTACAGTTTATATAGCTACCCAGGAGACACACAGACACTAAGCTGAACAGAGAATCATTTTTTTATAAATTTTTTTTTAAACTATGTCACTAAGTTGCAATTTAGTGGGTTTAAAATGGGTATGAAACCTTTTTATTTCAGACAGAATGGCGACAGAGAAACAAGTGAGTCACAGAAAAGTAGAGCAGCAGAGGGTCAAGTTGGCCCATTTAATCCCAGACAGGTTGCCATGGGTCCATCTTGAGCTGAGCACATTCAGAGGTACCTGGGTGAACAAATGCTCTCTATGATGGGGATCAACAAATCAGCCCACAGGTCCAGGCGGGCAGACAAAGACCTTCTCTTCACTGTGAAAGTGGGTAAGCTTGGGACCTAGCTGCAAGGACTGATGAAGTCACAAAAAAGGACAGACAGCAGCTGCCAGGAGCGAACGAATAGGTCAGAGAGCTTCACAGGACTGAAGTGCCACACAGTTACTGGATCGTTGTACAGAAACTGTGTTAGTTCTGTGCTCAACAAGTTCAGTACGTTGCCATTTAGTTAGGCCAGCTGATAGAACAGTGCTTCACCATGTCATATATGAGGATATTCTTTTATTTTTACTGAAGAAATTAGGTTAAAGCACGACTTATTCTACCAGCTCGTCATTTGCGTAACATTGACCAGATTTTAAAATGAAGGTCGTGTCACACATTTCACTAGGAAAGTACAAATGATTTATTAGCAGGTAAAACCAAAAGCAAGCACATGAAATGCTGGTAATAAATCCCTCACTGCACAATAAAAGTGTGTGTGTGTGTGTGTGTGTGTGTGTGTGTAGCTACAGCAAAGCAGGTAGTCAGTCTGTAATATGACGGATGTTTAGAGAGGATACATTTAATAGTAACGGTCACAGGCAAGCTTAAGTTAATTTCATTTGATAATTTTCAG
This sequence comes from Microctenopoma stevenorrisi, assembly GCA_032270685.1. NCBI lineage: Eukaryota > Metazoa > Chordata > Actinopteri > Anabantiformes > Anabantidae > Microctenopoma > Microctenopoma stevenorrisi. Next base: position 14,062,979 of record JAUMTR010000004.1, on the reverse strand, counting down.
TTTAGGGTCACACCACTGCAAAGGTCTTTCTTTTCCCCAACATGCTTGCATTTAAATCCAGGTCTGTCACTCTATGTACGTGACCTGCACCAGTACACTTGCTGCTGTCTGAGCATCTGCTTCTTTCCTTCCTTCACAAAATGTCTTAGCCACATAGTGCGCCAATAAAAATGAAGCATTTGACTGAGAACACCAACACTGGCAGGTCTGGCACTGGCGCCTGTGCTTTCCACATGGTGAGAGCAGGTTCAGTCTGAGTTTAGGAGAGTCACATCCATGGAGGGACGCACATGACTGCCCTCACTGCCGTTAGTTATCAGGATGACATCCTTAGACCTGTTGTTAGACCCTTTGCTGGTGCAGTGGGTCCTGGGTTCCTCTTGGGCACATGTATCAAAAGGAAGTTTCTGGCTGATAAAGGAATTGTTACTTAATCCAATACAACATCTCTGGGACATCATCCATCATGTCATAGGGAGCATGCACCGACCGTGTCAGTTCTTCAGTTTATATTTCTTGGTGACCTCAAATTAAGCCCACCGTAGGTTGATCCTTTTTTTTCAGTTGAGATTTTTTTTAAGCGTATAATCAACCTCATTACAGTCATTTGATCCGTACTAATAAAAAATAATTAGTAGCTGTGTCTCTGTCCTGCTCAAACACTGATAAGACAGCTTTATTAAGGCAGAGTACACGTTAGGAAATGTGTTATTATTCCACAGTTTAGTACCAAGATGTCTGTTTATCAAAGAGATAGCAGGAATGAGTCTTTACTATATGAACTAACTTCAATGTTAGATTGTCCACAGAGGATTGTCTTTCATGTTGAAACCACAAACAGATTTTCATTCAGAACCTTAATTGGCCACTACACAACACTAATAGCATGTAATCACTTATGTATTTTATTTAGTTTTGCAGACTTTAAGGAGACAACATAATTATCACCATTAGGAATGATAACTTGTGCTCTAAAAACCACATGTACTGCAGGTACATGAGACATGTGACTGTGTTTGACCACCACCGGCGTTTTTGGTAAAGCAGTTGCTTCGTTTAACTGAAGGATAAACGGTGAATGCACTGACTTGCCATGGCCTTGTCTCTAACTACAGGAAATAAGCAAGCGTATCTACTTCGAACAAAAGTGTGATTTTAAGGGTAAGGACTAGATGATAGATAACTCTCACTTGACATCACTTAGTAGTGCTTTGATGAGGAGCTTTTAATGGAACTACGCACATGATGTAAACAGTTACAACAGCCTGATGAACCCCTTGGGTCATGAGTTGTGCTCAGTAGAAATAAACTGTGATGAATCATTGATCTCTTGATGGCCCTTGTTAAGAATTCTTCTGTTACCTAATAGTCTGACGCTGTGGTGGAGATGAAGCCCCTTTTTGTCAGGAGAGCTCCCTTGTGGCTGAGAAAAATGTCATGAAGCCGTTAGCGCTGGTAAAGCAAAACCTCCCAGGAGCTCCATGACCTATATAGAAAAATGACTAATTTGAATGTTAAAACTGTGTTGTAAGGTGGTCACAACAATTCAGTACATGTGTTTACAGCCCTATACTATATTTGCATGTTTTATACAGAAAAATAAACCTGTCAAAAGGGACACATTCAAAGTTTCTCGTTACAGAACAGAAAACATGTGCAAGAGATCTCATGGCGACGTATAGCTGCAGATATTAGTGTATCACAGATATATCAGGTATCAATACGTGTGTAGAGTGGGCCATAAATACCAGGATATTACACTGCAGAAACACTGGTACAAGTGGTGAACTTATTGATGCCTAATGAACTTAAGTAGCAGCTTTTATTTTTTATTTATAGTGACTTTGGCTCCTTGACGTTTGCGCTTAAATATGCAGTAGAGGTCTCATCAACGTAAAATGCATTTGCACCAATGCAATTGGTGAATAGTCTCACATATGGTCACTCAATCAGGTCATCTCACTGTGGCAGAGTTTGAAAATGAGTTTCTGCAACATTTATGTAATGACAAGCTACAGTACCAGTTAATATTTTTATACCGTGAATGGGTCTGAATATGTGTCAAACAAAATGGGTCAGGACACTGACTTTTAACTAGCTGTTTGCATATATTAGCAGTTGGGGGCTGGTTTGAGCAACATTTCATACATGATTGTCACCAAATCTCTCACTATTAGTCCTTTATTGTTTCCTGTTTATTTATTTACTCTCATTTGTGCTAAATGATTCACTGTGTCAGTTTCCGTGTCACTTTGCTGTTTGGTCCTCATCAGGGAGAGGACACAATTATCTTTAAAAGCATTTCCTACTGAAAACAGCCACCTGAGCATCCAACGATGACGATAACTGCATCTGTGACATCCACCAATGAATGGTCACATTTGTTGAGTCGAAGTTTGATTTTGTGTTAATTTGTGGGGATTTGTTTTTTTTGGGACTGGAGTGCCAAATTGTATGTAATTGCCAAATTATGCCACCAGGTGGCGTATCTCTGGTCCCTGTTTGTCTTGAACAAAACAGAAATATAACCTGTCCACAGGTTATGTGGACCAGTCCACCTGTGAAAGAAGCAGCTTGGTCTGTGGGAGTGTGTGTAAACGTGGTAAATTCTATTAACAAAATATGAATGAAACAATGGCAAAAACTGAAGCCAAAACAACAGAAGAAACATAGGGTTAAAAATGAACACCACCAACCACAGGTGTCTCCCTCTGCGCCTCTGACTGTGTGTTTGCTAATGACACATTGGTGCTGGGTCTCAACTCCAACAACGATGAGACAGCCTACATGGACGACGTCAGGACAATCGCCTTCAGCTGAACGTCTGCAAGACCGAGAAACTGGTGGTGGATTTCAGTAGGAGACAGCAGACCACAACCCCCGCGCCTTTAATGAAGCTCTTGTAGAGAGGGTGCTGTCCCTCAGGTATCTCCTCAGATCTGACATGGACCTCCAGGTCCCGTCCAAAAGTGCTCGGCAGCGTCATCGACTTCTGCAAATACAGGACAATTATATTTGATAAAGAAAACACTATGAATGTTAGGGAATAGGGTCTAGTGAAAAGGGCCGGCTCCTCTAGGGAGCCAAGCCAAATGAGACGTTTCTTTGTAAAGAGACGAACTTCCCTGTATACAATCTTAAAATAGGTTTAACTACCCATCATTCACTGTCTCTGCGTTAGCGTGGAGGTAGTACTCACTCAGACACATAAACTGTTATTGACTGGCGCCTTGTGAATAATTTGGATCTATTAACAAAGTCTTATTAGAAGCCTATGATATTTGTTCTGCTTCCACAGTACAACAGAAATGTTTGTGCTGCTTGAAGCATTTAAAATCATGATGAAGGAATTCAAGGTCTTCTCTCTCTTGTACGTGGTGTTACTCTGCTGCCTACCTAGTGAGGATACTTCTAACGTAGGTGAGAAAGTGTGTGTGTGTGTTTCCTTTTACACTTTAACTGTGCCACATTACATGTTTATTGATCCCTTTTGGTATACCACTCACAAAGCTGTCTTAAATACAGTTGCAATAAAAAAAAGTCTAATGCCTCTAAATGTCAACTGGAGTCCGATCACTGAAACGAGAACAAAGGTGTGCTTCAAAAGTACCTTGACAGACAAAAGTGAAGACCAGCGTCAATGTGCTATTCACAAGCAGCTTCAGTAGATGTCAGCCGATCTTGCTGATAGTGTGAGTACTCTCTGAAGAAGTGTGCACCCAGCCGAGACCACTCCAAAGACAGCGCTCCCAATGAAAAGAGAGAATTGGAACAACTGCAGGACCCATTGGAGTTGGTTGGAGTGAACCATATGATCAGGAACAGGTACCCTATCCTGTTGCTTGGAGAGCAATAGCTCCCTCCACCAACAGTAAATTATGGTGGAGGGAGCATCCTACTTGTCAGCAGAAGAGAGACATTCACATTAGATATCCTACAAATAGTTTGATCAGAAGCAGATCTGTGATGATGAATGGTCCAGAAATCCAGGTCTCATCCAAAGCTACAATGTTTTCTCTGAGGTTATTGCTGAACATGGGTCATTTACTTTTTCCACTGTACTTATGACAATTTTAGATCAGATCAAAACAGGTTTACGCAACAAGGACACTGCAAACAGCTCCATGCTTTTTCGAGCAATACATCACCATGAGAGTGCTAAATCACTCAAACCGAAAAACAAAATAGAAAAACACAAATTCTCTTAGAAGTATTTTGTTCTTGTGAGTGTAATTAAACCAACCAGTGAGTGACTGTAGAGTTTTAAGCTTTGGGAACAATTGAGATAAGGATTATGCAAAAGAAATACATTCTGTCTGCAGCTTGCTGCCAGGAACAATCTCATCATATTTCAGTAAGCGTACTGATTGTACAGAATGTATGAGGCTCAAGGTAAAGTGGGTCACACTGACTCCATAAAAGTGCAATTGGTTTTTGCATTAGACTCGTTTTCTCTTCTTTATGGAAACTATGATATTTTAAAGCATATATTGAGCACAAGCACTTCTCTCCCACGACATTTCTCTCTGGCTCTTCATGGCATGAAAAGGAGAAAAAAATGTTTTTCTGGAGACTACAGCCAATCTTTCTTAAGAGCTATGATTGCAGGGCAGGAAAAACTAAATGATCGTGTCTCACAGGAAATTTCCAAGATTGTCAGTGATGACTTGCTGGGAAGCAAAACTCTCTAGTTAATAGTTGGCTTTCTGCTCACTATTTTTCCAAATATCCTGATTTCAGCATGTTTCACTGATTTAATATGAATGCACTTGCACACATTTTCTTGCATACCTCATCACCAAAACAGATTTTAAAAAGCAGCTGGCCAGGAAAATAGTTTTTAACGTCTTGAAGACACAGCCCACACACTGAAGACTTCACTCCGCTTTTCACACGAAGTTAGGTAGTAAAAATGTGCTTGCTGTGCCGCTCTTCCTCTTTCCCACCATGACTCAGTTTTTATGTCCCTTATCTTGTTGTCTGAGGCACTCTTCTTGCCTTTAAATCAATTCCCTTCATGGGGATTAATAAAGTTGAACTGAATTGAACATGAGCCGAAGCAGATATGAAGATGTGAAGACAGTGTGGCATCTCTTTTCAAATACTGAAATGAAATATAATGTGCTTATCCTAAATGCCTCTGACAGGATTAAATGCAACAATTTAAGGTTTTTCCCGGGGGAGTTCAGTGCACCACCCCCCTTCGTCACACACACACACGCACACACACATACCCATGATTGTGGCGTAATTGGCTTGGTCTGGCCGGTAAAAGCTGGAGAACACACAACACTAAGTCACTAATTCTGGAGTGTTATTTATGTTCATTTGAGTCCGCTGCTAGCTTCGGGCAAAAGCGGTACTGTCTCTGAGAGCGCAGAGTGTTAGCTCCCAACGAAAATGTAATAACATCCTTTGTGTTGCTGTTGTTTTTCCAAGCGGCTAACGCTGTTTGGGCTGGGGACGACTAGTTCCCGAGGCGATGCTGTCACTGCTGGTGGTAAACATGAAGCCTGTCTATAACATTGTTTCCCACTGGAACTGCTGTCTGTTTTATGTCTGTAATTGCGGGGTCCTGTGATTAGCTGTTCAGTTAGTGTAACAGTTAAAAATAAAGTCATAATTCCCTTATATAATAAGTAATAATCTTGTACATATCTCACATGTAAATTACCCATTACGCCTACTCAATGACAGCTCGAGGTTTCATGGTGTACATTCAGCATCCTTCCCTTCCTCTAGCATCAAGTGAAATACATATGTAGCAACATTTACAGCCTTGTGTTCCACACAGAGGCCGCTGCTTTCTGCAGGGTGTTTCCCCAATGGGACAAAACAGTCCTGAGCACAAAGGACTGGGCTGCTGTAATCGGCGCACGCCTTGGCTCACATCAAAGCGGTTGCCAAGCTGAGACTGTATCTCACTCCACCCACGGGTTCTGTCCCCAGACTTCATTCTGGGAGAGTGTTTGAGCTGCAGCCATGTCTTGATCACAGAGATGTGGTAGATATTGTGATATGGCTAAACTGCTGACACAAGGCTCTCAGGCAGATGGCACCTTTTGATTCTGGGCCAAAATGTTTCCTCAACTGGCATGGAGCACACTTTTGTTGCTATTCATGAAACTTTCATTGAGATCAAACCCACAGAAAGTGAAACTGGTACAGTAATAGAATATCCCAGCCTACTGCACGTCATTGCATAGAAGTTTCTCTATCTTTAACATGCAAACTCCTCTTTAATTTATTGCTTACAGCAGTATAACCTTAGCTGGGGCCTTCATTTACATTTTAAATGACTATCCTTAATGCTAACAAATTGGCCCTCTGTTTTACAGTAGACAGTCCCCTGGTGCTGCACATAAAACGGGAAATAAGGGTATCTCTCATAAGGAGAATAAAACAGCATCTTGTTCTTTATTGTACATCTTAGGTCACATTAAGCCTTGTTAGTTAATGAAATACCCACAAACACAGGTGATTTACTCCACAATGCAGTTCTCTATAAAAAGCATTTGGAACAAAAACACAATATCTAATGCATAATGTATATTAATGTACAGGGTTAGAAGATGTCACTGGATGTGGGGTTAGGAAGGCTCGCAGTGCTGCCAGCATGTCAGCAGACTGGGGTTTTGTGTCAGAAAGAGATCTATTCTGGAGGCACAAACGATGTGAGTGGTTTATTCAGCCACAGATTTTTAAAACGGTTAACCAGTTTGCCAGCTTATTAAAACCAGAGCACAATTACATGTCGCTTTGTGCCAACTGGCAAAGTTAAGTGATGATAACAAACCAAATATTCAGCATGAAGGTAGTTCATTTTCATGCTTTGTCTCTCGATTGGCTGATTACACGGGAAGTCCGCGGGGTTTTAAGAAGTAGCAAAAGGTAGTACATCATATAATCGAAAAATAAGGCCATTAAAAAGTATTAAAATGTATTCATCATCATTTCGTGAGGTATAACATTTTCGCGTAACTTCATTTTTGCTGGGATTAGACTCGTTCATCGATGTCTGTGATGCTGACGTCGTAAATTGTCTCAAACTGTTTGCTGCTGATGTTCAGAAAACCACAGAAACTGTCTTCATGGATAAGAGCTGATTCAAAGAGGTGGTGAGAGGACTCGGTAGGTAACGACTGGCTCGAGTCGGTGGGACACAATCATTCCTGTTGGGTTTGTAAATGCAGTATTCAAGCTCCAGGCGGACATAGACACCAACACTTAAAGGTATCACACGTGTGTCTATAATGACTGCAGGTAATAGAGCAACTGAACTATTTTCATTAGATGCAGCTTATGAATCAACGCGCGCGCTCTGACCGCCTGTGTGTGCGCGCACGTGTCGCTCACTCCCGACACAGAGATCAGAGAATAGTCACGTGACCGTGTAACGACAGAAATGACATAAGTGAAATGACATTGATTATTGATCAGTCAGAGTTTTGGACCGTCAGACCCGAGACTGGAGGGCATATGTTGATGCAACACGCTTTGGCATCATTTCTTCTGTAAAATAATCAGTGAAAACTCTGAAAGACCTGAAGCAGATCTTAGATCTGGTGAGAGCTAGGTTTTTCCCAGCATGCCCTGATATATTACATGTGCTGCATGTGGAAAACCTGAATCATTTTGACTGACTTAAAAATTAGCGACAGCCTTGTTGCTCAAACTAAACATAACTCATCTCTGCCTTCTGTGCTGCTGCCACCATTACACCGTTATTCAGGAGGTATTGAAAAAGGTATTAAAAAGGATTAAATTCAACCTTAGGATTCTTGTATATACCCTGTTACAGGCCCATGTTTGGATAGTAGTTAGTGTACAGTATGGGATTAATCACTAGGTTACGCCAGCAGTTTGATATTTTAAGTGTTGCATAATCTTCAGAATCTGAAAAAGTGTCATTGTGTCTGTGAATAACATGAGCAGCTTGTAAGGTCGGCTCACTTTCAGATAGTTGTAAAACATAACATTTCAATATTCAGTATAGACAGTGCTAGATACAAGTAGAACGCACAAATGTTTCCTCTCCGTATGAACCAGATAGGGTAATATTTAGGCGCTGAAGACATTTGCGTTTAAGCTTAGAGAGTCGATATGAGACAAAAGTTCGGACTTGAAGCCTTTGTTAGATGCTATAAATACCATAATACGTTTAACAGTTCAGGAGACATTACCTTTTGAATCAGATTGAGTTACAGCACATTAGTCACTTGCAGCTCTTGCAACTCAATACTTGCCTTTTCTCAAGACTCCCATAACTCCCATTCCTCTGACTCAATAAACTCCAGCCAAAACATGACAGCTATGCTGCCAATACATTTAATACTTACTCACTGTCACTGTTATTTTCAGCCAGGTAACATTTGTGTCAAATACAATTGAGTCATTCAAAGTTTCACTTGTTCATTCGGGAGGTTTAGCCACAACCAGGCTCGAAGAAGAGTTTATTTAAACTGGCACTAATTGATTTTTGGCCATTTTAGATGCAGCACCAACTCGTGAGTTTCTAGTAACACATAAAGCAGCACGGGGCAGGATAAGCGTTTAGCTGGAACGTTTTGACTGATGTCAGCTTCCTTGTGTCATGTTACCCACTGTGACAGTGATGACAACATACAGTACAACCAGTATCACACAATTTAAAATTCATAACAAGCTGAATCCAGAAGCCAGTTAACCTCTCCACCAGACTGTGGTGATAATTATCTGTAGACCTCTCATTATGAGTGACACCGTCACATTTTTCACGTTATTGTTGTAAAAGAAAATCATAATAACCATGTTACAGAAACCTCAGGTGATAAACACATCAAGGAAAAATAGTTTACAATTTATTTAATTACTTGAATGCACGTCTGTCACTGCCTCTAATGGAAAGGGAGATAATTATGCAAAAAGTGTAAGTCATACAGTATAGAGCTTCACTAATGTATGATTTTGCACTGATGTAATGAGTTGGAAAAGAATACAGTGGCTGTGAAAGCACCTAGAATACATTTGTGGTGAAGATGTTCCATTATGTGTTATCACACTGAATGAAAAAGCATCAGTGCATGTTGAAGTGTCGGTTCCTTTTACAGGCACCTAGAAGAAACAAATAACAAGAAAAAACAAACCACCCAAATGCACAAAAAGCTTTAAGACTTTCATTATGCGATTGATTAACCACTGAAAGCAGTATTACTGTGTACTGTACTTCAGAGCTAATGAGGAGAGTCAGGCATATTTGGAGGCTTTGAAGTGAGGAGCTGAAACCCGAGTGGACGGCTTTCACACCCACTGGCTGATTTAAGCGCATTATCCGGCATGATTGGTCCAGCTCAGCTCCCCCATTTCTGATTTCAGTCAGTCACTGACAGCTGAAAGCAGAGACTTGATGATGGAGGGTAATCAGAACAAACGGCACCGACACTGACAGGACAGAGGACAAATGCAGAATATGTTGCTCTCCTCACGTACTGCGTGATGGACTTGTCTCTAGTCAAGGACAACACCAGTTCAGACTGACATTGTGTCAAATGCAGCCAAGGGTGACAGGTTGGTGCTACGTGTAAGAGAAGATCTTATTTCAAACGCCTCTCCAGGCAAGAGATGAAGGTATCTTTTCACATACACACATGCTTCTTATTCGGGCAACTTTCTTTGCATAATTTTGTTTCACAAAAGAAGGACGCAACGTCTTCCAATTTGAGTCATCGCCATGTTAATATCCGACCACAATTGCCTTGAGTGCCACAAAACAAGAACGTAGCAGCGATCAGAAAATAATTAAGGAAGTAATGAACACGACTTGACAGTTAATCTCTGGTTACATTACAGTCACATCTCCCACGGCCACGGAGACGGGAAACATAAGACAAATAAATGACGTAAAGAGCAACAGAGAGACGCAATTAGAACAAGTAACAAATGAAGAAGTGACTAGTATTTGTACGTGCTAAGGCCTAATTGTGCTGAAGATAATTAAAAAAGGTGCTCTACATCGTGTTTAATGCAGCGGTGGAAATTACACTGTATTTCCACTTTTGCAATGAGCCCTGACTCATTGTTATCATTACTTTGCCCGGGGTTCCAATGAAATACGTATTCCCATTAAAACAAGAGAATCATTTAGCAAGTTACTAAAAGTGATTGTTATTTGGATTTGATTGGACATCAGGTCCCGGGTGTAACTGAAAGAAATATGAGGTAATTCTGATATTGTTAATTGGTGCAACAACCATGGCAATTGCAGCAGCAATGTAGCGAGTATGACAAGCTGCATTCCCTTTAATTTCCACACAGTGCTTGATCTGTATTGTACAGCACACGTTCAGGACAAATCCCATTATGTGGCGTTAACTTTGCTTTGGTAAGGTGGTGGTTTCATCCAGACGCTATCGAGGCTTGAACAGAGTGGATTGCCCATCACACTCAACCCTGTTGTTTGCCTCACTTCAGCTCTCGGTGGTTGCATCCTCTGCCCGAATCTAAATTTTGTGGGTCTCTCTTATTTGTAAGTTGTCAAGTTCCTACTTGTCTGATGTAGTGATTGTCAGAGAGCAGTTAAGATTGTGGGAGTCAAGGGTTATCATGGCTCACTTGCACACGTGGTAATGACTCATCCTGTGGCTCATGAAAAAGACACAGCTCAATTAATCTCAGACACTTTGATGGCTTTTACTCATTTCCACAAAACAAACTAATGCATTGATGAAACGTAGAATTACAGTTTCAGTCATAGCAGAAAAATAACCCCCCAAAAAATGCTCATGAGTAAACTGACCACTTAAACCTCAGTTAAAATTACAGTTTAACCTGTGTGTCAGGGCAGACAGCTTCCCTGTGACAAATGATTGTATATTACCTATCATTTGTATTAATATCCTTTCACACATATTTAGATATATGATGCTTCAATTGTTGTTAGAATATGATGATGTCTTTTTGTCATGTAGTAACAGGGGTCACTTAAAAATGTATTTGTCTCACCCAAAAACAACTAAGAAACAGAAACAGAAACAGAAAAACACATCAGATGCAGGAATCAGACATGTTTGCTGATGACAGGCCTCTGTTCACCTATGTAGACAAGCCACAGAAATAACGCAGCTGGAACCAGCAACAGCAGTTATTTATCATTTATCTACTTGATATTGATCATACACAGGAGGATATGAACTGTAGCTCACACGTCTAAATAGTAATTTGAAAGGTTTAAGTATAGATGTACCGACTGTAATTTTCCTAGCACATACCAATATCAGTCAGAAGGTTTAGTCATGGCAACTGGACTTCTTTCCTTTGGTAAAGACGTTTCCTTCTGCATCCACAGAACTTTTTAAATCTGAGGTACGTTGGTGAGTGGTCACACCCATAGATAGACATCTCCACCACCACAGCAGCCAAAAAGAAGGAAGACAGGCAACTCTTAAAACCTATGGATATCCCAAGTGGGCCTATAACAAGGCAGGATCTTCTTCCAGAAAAGGGACCACAGAGGAACCGGAGTCCCAGAGTCAGTGGAAGAACCTGGTTATTTCGATATGGCTGGTGTATCTGAAAGACTGAGAAGGATTTTTGGAAAACACCAAATACCTGTTCATTTCAAACACAGTGAGACAGATACTTGTCCACCCTAAAGATCCAATACCAAAACAGAAGAAGAGCAATTTAGTCACTAGTCAGGAGGAGCTGCCAGGGGTGGAGCTGTTACATCCACCCCCTGCTTTTGTTTCACTTAACGAGCCGATTAAGTCAGGTGTGAGGTGGAACCAGCCTGGAGGATAAATTTGTGACCACTCACCAACTCACCTCAGATTAAAACAGTTCTGTGGATGCAGAACGAAACGTCTCTACCTAAAGAAAGAAAGAAGTCCAGTTGCCATGACTAAACCTTCTGACAACTTTACCTGGATAAATGAGAATCTACACAGACATACTCCCAGTTTGTGTTCCATCTGGAACACAAACTGGGAGTAATTAGAACCCTACACCATCGGGCAGAAAAGATTCCCACCAGAACAGAAGGAAAATCGCAGGAACACCAACACATCAAGAGGTCACTTAAAACATGTGGATATCCTAACTGGGCCTTTGTGAAATCCAATAGA
>JAUMTR010000004.1:13939703-14047593 GCA_032270685.1 Microctenopoma stevenorrisi | reverse complement strand
ACTAAGTCCAGTTGCTATTGGATAAACCTTTTTGAGATAACCATGACCTGGATGACTGAGAACCTTCACAGATATACACAGACATACCAATATCAGATTTTTTTAAACTGTGTTTTTACCTGCAGAATCTGATTTCCTTTCTTTTTCTATGAACTACTATTATTGAACACGTGTTGTCGTGTTTTAGGACAGTTGCTCACCTGGTAGCATGAGAATAAACACCCCAGTGCTTTGATAGCAGTTGTAGGCATCGGGACAGATAGTAAACCTACAACCAGCTCCACTCAGCCCTCGCTGAGGAGGGAGAAAGGAAGAAGGAAAAAAAGCAATGCAGTTTGCAGTTAGATTATCTTGGGAAACGAGGGCAAAGTACTTGAGAAAATTAGTTTTATCTGATCATAATAGAACAGATTGCTCATTAATTCGCTGATCCGTGGTTTGATCCCCTGCTCATTCTGTCTACATATTGATTGAGTGTTCTGGACAAGACACTGAACATATTGCTGCTCCTGATATACATAGGCAAAAAACTTGTTGCTTTGGACACAGTGTCCAAATGTACTGCATCATTTACCAACCAATTACTCTACATTGGTTTCTTTTCTGATAAGAAATGGCACAGAGACACAGGTTTGAAACGACTCTTATGAAACCCATATTGGAATTAGTCGGCATCTGTTCAAGACCACACCTCAGCACAACCCTTACAACGTGTTCCTCTCATACGGTGACTTTGAGAAATTTGATGTGAGCATAGCGTGGCCTCCTCTTTGCACGAGAGTCACACTTGTTGTCTTGCTCTATGGTTGCACTTATTGCATGAAATTGTCAGTGAAGAGTTCGGCTTGTAAAGCATGAATCATTAATGCTGCTAAATGTTGTACAAAAGAGAAAAGTCTTGCCAGTGAGAGCACTCACTCACAGGCCAGCTCTCTGTATACCCAAAGCTCCACACACATGCAGGGAAAGACTCTGAACACCCCGAGAAACTGCACATTAAACTGATGTTTTATGTGCAATTGCTGTGAAAATGAAAACCCCCAGACGTGTCTCTCATCAAACATTTACATTTCCAAAAGAGGATTAGATTCCCGATGTGCCTCTGATAGTGTCCTTCCTGATACCGCAACAGGGTAACTTTTCTTTGACACGCTGCAGTCTGCTTTGTCATCACAGGATTACGGCTCGATTGAGCAACATCCTAAGAAACAGAAAAAACGCTTATTCGTGTGCGCTGACATTTACATATATTATGCTGCGCTTGAAGAAGTGCGGAGAGAAAATAAAGAAAATGAGAAAATGTGCTCTTCAGCAAGCGATGATTCAGCACACACTGAAAAATTAGCCAACACGGTCAATAATGGAAAAGAAACGGGAATTAAAGGCATGAAGGTCATAATAGTCACCTCCGTGGGACATGTTGGAACTGTCCTCGGCTGACATTCACACCGACCCATAAAGGGTGCCATGAAGAAGATGTTGAACATTTGCATATAGATTATAGCCTGACAGCATAATGTGATCTATCTAATGCTTGATTCATCTGAAGAATTCTCTGATCTGGTGCCAGTCATGACTTTGCAAATGTTACAAGTCAACTTGAACTCTGAATATTGTTTCTATTTTAACATCTCTCTCTCTCTCTCTCTCTCTCTCTCTCTCTCTCTCTCTCTCTCTCCTTCTTTCTCTTTTATTTCACTCTTGTGGAATAATTGAAGTATTTGGGTCATGCTGTCAAAAGAGTAGCATCCCTCTGTCATGTAGGGACTTCCTGTGGAACATTGTTAGCAAAAATAAAAGATGATCAGCACACAGCGAGGCCTTCATTGATTTGCCCATAGAGACGGGTGCTCAGCGTGATAAATGAAGAAATATTACCCCACAAACTGCAATATTGCCTGAGCGACTGCCATTTTACAAGCATGATAGAACCATTCAGAGTTTTTATTTTAGGCTAAACTATGTCATAAAAGAATCCCAGCAGTAACTGCTCAGTAAATCACTGAATACAAAGATGTATCCATCATCTTTCAAACGCTTATTTCACCAGAGAGTCAGAAGCAGTCTGAAAAACCCAAAGTAGCTCCTGCTGCCACATTTATCACTAATAGAGGCTTGTTGCTTACATCACAAGTTTGCTGGTGTCATCACGGAGGTCCGCTGGAGATTTGCAACTTAACATCTAAATATATAACAACTGGGCCAATGAAAAGAGGGGGATCAGAAAAAGTGTGGTTTTGGGTGGTTTTAGGCCCATTTTGAAAAAAGGGAAAGTGTGTTATCCATAGCCCCTGGGTCCTGTCCCTACTCTAAAGCACTGTGGGCTACACTCATCTAAGTAAAAGTGCTGCACCGATGAAATTTGACTCTATCATTCTCACTATTGTTGTTGAGAGGTCAGATCTCGCTCTCTGCTTCACTGCATTGTTTTCAGAAACACAATAATGTGCTCACAGGGATAAATATGTCGTCATCTACATGCAATTGCATCCTCTGCAATAAGAACTGCTACACGGTGGCGATAGAAGGGAGAAAGGACAGAGCTGCAGTGAAAAATCCATAAGTCCAGTATATCTTGTGCAGCTATTGAAGTTTACATATGGAACTAATACATCCTGCAGAGTAATGGGTACCGCTCGAATACAGTACGTGGTCTGTGCTCAGGGATTGTGTGAAAAATACCACAAGACAATGAAGTAGTTCACTCTGGGTTGGGATGTTGTAACAGCAGTTGAGCTGCTCTGGTTCTGTTACAGTACATCAGGGCTCAGAGTTTTTTACCCCTCATTCATTAAAACTGAGTTCAGACTCCTCCTTTCACTGATACGAGGGTGTTTAAATAGAGCATGGGATTATAAAGTAGCCTCCTGTTTTTAAGCATTAATCAGGATTGTCTCATTATCTTATGACTAAACTGTCTCCACAGATGATAACCTCATTTAGTTTAATAAGAAATGATGCCCAACCACTAGTTTATCATTCAGGAGCAGAGCAATATATTGTCTGCATTGTTATAGTGACAGTGACAGCAATAAGAAACCTACAAATTAATTCAGTAGTAGAATTGCACTTGAACGCCCAACAACCATCACAGTTATCCCCTATTTAAGTTTATATTACTGATACATTTTGCTGAGTAGTTTAACATTACACAGGGTGGCAAGGGGTGATAGCCCCCCCCCCCAAATACTGTAGGTTCCCACACCAATTATTGACTGGACATTAAAATGGGATATAGGTCCATAAGACTGACACAGTTTGTAACTTTGAAGTTTTAGACTTTTTACACTTTTGCATGTGTTAAATGGAAAATGGTCCATAACTGTTTGTATTCAATGTCATGGCAGTTGAGGTGTTGAAGTGATTGATATGTCATCGTATTCATTATTATCTCCCTAATAATAGCTGAACTCAAGAATTAAACCTTGTAATGTACCATTTCCCAGCCTTTAATATGAAACACTGCGTTTGGCTGCTGTAACATCATCTTATAAAACATACAATACAACACAAATAAGCCAGATTTCATAATATCCTGATCCTCACAATTTAATTGTTCAACTCATCACCTTCCCGTAAAGAAAAATGAAAAAAAAAAAACAGTCTACTAGTTAACAAATAACAACATAATGGTAAATCAGGCCAGGCAGAATGAATAGTATAACCATGCAACTAGCAAGCATGGTATCTATGTAATTACCTGCAATAAGAGCCAGGAGCGTACGTGTGAAGGAGGAAATGCATCATTAACGTCTATTCAAGAGAAAGTATCAGACAGGGACGCTGACTCCTGCTGTTTCCAATATCACACTGCTACAGCTGCAAATTTCCAGCAATCACCAAATGATGTCAGCAAGTAAATTGTATGTGCTTTTGTTGATGGTATATGTCAACAAATTAAATTCACAGCGGGAACATTCACTGTTCAATCTGGTCGAACAAATCTAACTTTTAAACTTCCTGCTTCTTTATGACTTAGCTCAAGTTTCTTCAAGCCTCGAAGATGAAGATGTAGCTGTGAGAGGAAGAAAAAGTCGAACCTTCTGCTCTGATTGGACGTTCTGAACTTTCGACGTAGCTGACAGAATCTCAAAAATTTGAGTTGGACGCATGTTCACAGTGTTTGATCACATGGGAGTCTCACATGACTTTATCACGATTTCTCAGGTCAAACAACACAAATCAACAGAAGAGGAGGTAATACAACCATAATCACCACGTTTAACCTGCCAAGTACAAAAGAAACTCAATTCACGTGGACAAAGAACGTGTAAAGTGATGCTAAATGAAAGCAACAAGGCAGAAAACACATGGACACAGTTTTCCATCCTCATATGCTTCAGATAGGACAGATGGGGCTATGGCCAGTGCCAGCTTCTGTGAATGTAACTGTCAGCGGGAGGCTCTGCGTTGGAGATGGGACTCAACACAGCGAGACAATCACAGGCTGTATTCGCATTAACTGCTAAGTAAGAGGCAGCAGCACCCACACACAGCTGTACAGGAGCAGGGGCGTCTCGAGTCCAGGCGGAGAGGACACAGTCGGCCGTGCAACGTGCGAATCACGACTCACGCTCACGCTGACACAGATAGCAGACGCTGGATTAGTGTGATCTCGCAGTAAACAGAGAATGAGTTTCCACCAGGAACCCGACCGCACAGTTCTGTATCCCTACTGTCTGGGCTGGGAAAGGGGAGCGAAATGTTCCCGGGCTCCACGGTGCTAAAATTGAGAAGCTTTTGAGTGTAGATTTAAAGATTGCTACATTGTTTTCTTCTCCGATCCCAAAAGAAGAGATGCACTGACGCAGCAACCCAATCCAGCAGCAGCAGCAGGAGAAACCTTCTGAACAGCAGTTAGATGAGTAATGTGCACCACCTCCTAACTACTGAGCTAAAGCACTGCTTTTGAAGTCGGCAGCTTGTTGTGAAGTGACGGGATTATACTGAGTTTAATTTCCCTTCTTTGCCCCATATTCTAATTTGGTTTAAAGCCGCTCACATCAACATGTTTGCATTACCAAAGAATGAAAGTAGATAGTGTAATGTCAGCAAGGTCAGCTGCAGTGATGAGTCCACAGAGAATTATCAGCCGCCTTTGAGTTTCCCACAGCTCTACAGCATTACAGCAGCTTTCTTTCAATTTACTCAAATCAGCTCTGTTTTCTACCACAGCAAACGCCCACACTCCGCAGCAGGAGTTCAAATGGACTCGTTCTGTTGTTTAAAATAAAAAACACACTCTCTCATTTGACCAGCCCTGCACTAACCCTATAGCCTGTTGTGGTGTGTGACCCTCAGAGTCAGGAGGTGTCGGATGAGTGCCCATTCCTCTGAATAAAACTTTTAATCACAGTAGTTTGAAATGAAAGTATTTGTTCTACACAAAAGAAGGTGCACGCCATCTGCCACGATGTATACTGTGTATCTTTTGCTGAATCATTACATTTTGTCATCATGCATTCATGGATGATGGCGCCAAGATGGCTGCATCTGCTCTCCACAAACTACGAAACCTCAGGGCATGAAGGTAAAGGCCGTCACGTCCTGATCGGCCGGGGTGGTCAGTCAACAACATGACGAGAATGAGTCTTTGTGTGACTCATTAAAAAACACCAAATACACTGAGATCATGTTACAGGCAGCAAACTTTAGTTCTTTTCCAGTCTGGTCTAACAAATACTTTTACTGTGATGTACGTCAGTGTGTTTGGGTTCTGGTTACAGAGGTCATTACTCTAATTAATGCTAATTGAATGTGTCTGTCTGACGGTATGGCAGAGCTGACACTTCAGACTGTGTCTCACAGTCACCAAACAAATTTTATTCCTAACAAGTTTATTTCACCTCATTAATTGAAGTCAAACCGTAGTAAATTTGCTACTTTTAATTCAACAAAACAGGATGAAATATGAAAATCTTTGAATATATTAGACATAACTGAACATTTCAGAATAATGTCATATATCAGCCATTACATGTATTTTGAACTGAGCGAGGTTAGTTTTCTGTCCTTTCACTTCTTATTTGAAGAGGATTATTATGTGTTTGCAGGATGTCGTGTTTTTGACCTAGAAGAGGAAGCTGGTTAAAAGCTGTTTTGAAGGTCACGAGTTTAAAGGTTTACTGTTTTATGGAGGTTCTGAGTGCTCAGATAATGTCATTATCTGACATCACTTAAATAAAAACCACGCTGCTCCCTCCCTCCTCCTCCTTATCTGACCTCTGTGATTCTGTGATTCATTCTTTGTGTTACTCTGCCAATCTCAGTGAATACTGTAAACTGCTTTTACACAGGTGCAGTTTAAACTAATCTACAATCTAAATAAGCTGATGACAAAAGGCGTTATCCCATGGAGGTAACTGAAGTATACTGTGGGTACTCTACTGTTAGGACCTTCTCTGGAGCAGGTTTCACAAGTTTAACATTCTCCTTTTGTGGCATTTGTTGTCGACACCATCTCTTTTAATTTAGAGCAAACTGTTTCTATGACAGTGCCCTTGACCCTCAAACACACTCACACTCAGTTAATCTAGCGTCTTGCGTCATACCTACTGCCTCGTGCTAAAAATACCGCTAACGAAAACAACAACCAGCACGTTTGATGGCATGATAAGACACCAGTATCACTAGTCGTCGCAAGCGCACGGCTTAAAAACCCCTTTCAACATATCTATAGACTCAACAACACAAGCACATCTGAGCTGCTTGGCCTCTGTCTCGTGTCTGTGTCACGATGAGCTGCAAGCGGCCCACTTATAGCTCACACGGCTTATAGCACAGTTACTGTTGTCTTGCTTCTCATTCTCGTCCACTCATGTCGTGCCTCTTAAAGAACACGTCTGTGTGAGCTCAGATCCAAAGTCCTCCTTTTGCCATTTTACATTTAGTTGCAGTCGTTGTGTATCTTTGTGCTCATTTCAGTGTGTTACTCTGAAGGTCCTGTTAGTTTTATGGTCATTTTTTATGTCTATTTGGAATTGTATTGCATCTACTGAGTTTCGGTGCCTCCTCAGCCACAGGCCAAGCATTTGGAGCTAAACTTTGGGTTTGGAGATTGTACTCGATCAGGCTTTTTTAAAAGAATGTTCTTTCACAGTGACCCTAACATTTAGTGCAGAGACTTTATTCTCCACTCATCCTGTTGAATCATAAACATGCAATGTTCCACAGAAGAAAGACCCATTTGGTTCAGTTAGCTGTTTGCATTTAACCCAACCCGTGATCAGGATGAGGTTAATAAAAAAAACAGAGAAACGTTTCACTTGGCACTTGCACTGCAACAGATTTCCCCAAAGTTGCATAGTGCAATGCCAGTTTTACTGATATCTTGTTGCCATACCAACTGTGGTCTCTTATTGGAAACAATACTCTTCACATCATTTTGAATTTAATTCATGGTCTTGACATTTGTCTGGCTAATTGAATAATTCTGCTGCTAGGATCCCCTCTAGCACTGAACTGTCCCAGTGCTGCAGACCTGAATAAAGTCTGCTGCAGCTTGTTGAGGATGACTTCTCATCTGTTGAGTTATGACTAATTAGAATCATTATCAATATAAGTATATTCTCTCCAGAGCTCTTTGAATAGCTCTGCTATTAAATAAAGACTATATATTTTCAGAAAATGTACTTAACATTTCTAGGGCTCCCAGGCTGAAACTGTGGTGCCATGACTAAGAAATCCTTTACAGTGTTGTCTACGATGTCTCAATGGAAGCAATATGTTGTTGCATGTTGTTGCATGTTACAATGCATGTTACAATGAGCATCAGAAAGCAGTCCTTCTTAACTGGGTTGTTGATTCATTTGAAATCTGCTCACATGCGTCACCAGGAGACTAAACTGCCTTATTTCTTCTTTTTGAACTGCTGCTCCAAAGTCTTGTTTGATTGATCTGGTTTAATTAAACAAACAACAGTGTTAGTTGATATAATCAATGCATCTCAGCGTTTCCCTACTTGTAGAAACTTGTAGTGTTTCTGAATTTTTTGTACTCTTTAGATTTATGTTACTATTATTTAAACAGGCAACTCTTACATCTTGTGGGTTGCTTGTCTTTATAAAACAGAATGTCTCTGACAGGAGAAATGGTGTCCAGGCCCTGCACTCCAGCTTGTTGTGATATTAGATTTTCTGTGGGGGCTTAGTGATTTTGACCTCTGTGTATTAGTCATTAATCCATGAACATCAGAACTTATTAATAAGAAAGTACCACAAACGTATGCATAAATATAGTACTTGAGTTGATGTTAATAGTCTCTGGGCCTGACATGCCTACATCAACATTATCTGTAGTGTGTCACCAACAGGTAGCAGTTTGTGGACTGTCTAACTGGATGCTAGCCAGGGTCAGTTTTGAGGATTTGAGTTATAACATGTTCAGTAGAAGCTATTTTTTCAGCTCTGAGCAGTATCTGCAGGTTTCCCTTCCTTGCTCCACAAACCCCAGTATCCTGACATGAATGAGATGGTAAATAAGTAGTGGGAAGCAAAAGCCAGCGCACAAAAGTGGAACCACGTACTCCTACTGTAGAACTCTGCTCTGAGCTCGGTGTAATAAGCGAAGGCTTCTCCTGTTAGCACACCAGCGCATAAAGAGCACTTTAGGAGCCTTTGCAGGGTATAGAGTGTATTGCAGTGAGGGTTTCTTTGATATCATATATGTTTGATAGCTTTATTTTTGGAGAAACCGCTTTACTTTGAACGTCATGGCTGTGCGCTCCCCTCCCTATCATGCTCACTTGTAATGGAAGAAGGACTTTTATTGTCTGTGGTCTTGTGAATTAGCCGCCTCTAATCCTGCCAATTTCTGCATATTTGGTTTAAAAAAAGAATGAAGAGGAAGAGACAATGAGAGGGTTAATAATGAATTTATGTCTGCTTCACATCTCCAATCATCTACATATCCTCTTTCTCATCTCTTACTCCCACTCCTCACTTTTCCGCCTCTCTTTGCCACAGCTTACACTATAGGCTCACCTTGCTGGTTGGCAAGCGGCTGATGAATCTTTCATTTCCAGCACATGGTGGTACAGAGAAGTGGTGAAAACCTGACAGTGGAGCTTGTGTGGGTGGGCATGTCAGTCGATGGAGATGGAAGCATCGATTTATAGAAGTAGGAAGCGCTAACAATTACAGCTCAAGTAGTGCAGACAGGGCAGCTCTGAACTCCGCACGCCTTAGTTTGAGGAAGAGTGAAGGAAATGGGATTCAAAATGCAATCCCAGGTATCAGTCTGGAGAAATGACATGGGAAACTGGATTGTGAGCCGCTCTGCCTGTCGACATGAAAATATGTCGGCTACAGCACTCGAGCGTTTATCTAAATGAATGCTTAACGGAAGCCAGTGTTTACATGTGCACACTTTCCTGGTCTCTTCCTCAATTTAATGTTTGTGCATGAAACGTGTTTAGCTGTGCACTGATGTTCTGTGTGTCTGACTTATATAAGATGATAATATCTTAGATAATAAGACAGATTATATATAAGAACAAGAAGCTTTAGGACATACTGTATTTGTTGCTACAGCTTTAAATGGAGATCACTTGTGTGCGTTGGATATCTTTAAGGGACTATAGTATAGCCATCTGGAAGCTTTAATTACTGCTATATCAGTCACAAACCCTGCCATGAAGACAGAACACATTTAAAACCAGTGTTAAGGAATGGAAGGAATGTGAGTTACAAGTATGAGCTGAGCTGGGAAAAGACTGGAGCAGGAGACTCAGAAGTTGGAAGAAGGTTGCATGAACGGACATCAGACATGATGCTACGCTGTGATGTGCAGTGTTTGATTTATCATCCCCACCACGAACTATGCAGCTGAAGAGAACAATCTAACTGCACCTTCACCTACCATAAGTCAGCCAGTGGACTCCAGCGGATGTGACGCTACAAAAGCAGGGAAACAAATCAGAGTTAAATAGCGATCATCCAGTCTCTTTAGCCATAATCAGCGGATGTAAATGCTAATCAGTGCTCGGACTGTCAAACAGGGCAGAGCAGCTGTTGCATTACAGAGCGAGCGGGGGACAGAAATGTTGATGATGCTGCATATTCTCAGACTTCGTACCAATATCTGGGGGACAATCAGATGTTTACACATACAAGCTTAAAATATGCTGAGCAACTACTTACTGGAACTTAATTCGTTCTCCACAATATATTATATTCTGCAAGTGCCCAGTATTTTCTACCATGTCATTATACAGTGTCTTGACAAGAGCGCTGCAATAGAAACCAACCAACACAAATGGACATATTCATGTAGCTCTGGTATTTAGAAAAAACTATTATGTAGTTCACCTGTAGGTCTGTGAAAACATCTGCACCGTTTATCCACAGACAGTCACACACACACACACGTAATCGTAAGCTGTTCACTGCACAGTTTATCATCTTTAAGGTAAATGAACCGCCGGGAATTTACTAACATTTCCAATGTGTCAAACTGAAAAGCATACTGTGTGTATCAAAAGGTGGTGTGGTGTAGGTGTCGACCAGGGTTATAGAACGGAAGCAGCATTAGAAATCTCTTCCTCGTTAACTCTGTTTCCACACAATTCAACTGCAACCACGAAGGTATTTGTGGTTAATGTCACGCCTGTAATGTAACGTAATGACGGGGTGTTAACGGCTGACACGAGACACACCAGATCAGTTCAATGCACACTTCTGTGCACGAGCTGGTGTGAGAGGTTCAGCAAGTACCTTAATACTGTAAATGCAGATATGCAGACACAACAAGTGAAGTAGTGAGAGCAGAAGATTGCCATAATGCATGGATGGATGATGTCGGGGAAAAGGAGCTCTTTGGCACAGGCAGGCGAAACATCCTCTCGCAAAAAGAAGCATCCCCAGACTGAAAGAAACACATAACAACCCCGGCAAATAGGACCATCATGTTGTTTGAACTCATTTTAGCCTTTTTTTGTCTCTTTGTGGTGGTTTTGCATGATTCTTCAGTATTGGGGTCGTTTTTTGTCCCGTTGGCTCCACATTGTGTCTCTTTTTGGTTGTTTTTCAGTAGTTAGTCATTTGCTGTCTTAACCGAGTCCTGACTTTCAAACAAGTGAGGCTCACTTCATGCAGATGTTTTGGACACTCTTGGCCTGCTTGAATCGTTCAGTAATTAGTCTGTGCTTTAGTGTTATGTCTAAATGTCCCATAATAGCAAAGCTGCAGATGGTTAAACCACAAATATCACACACTGATGTCCCTTCCCTGCCACAGCAGCACGAGTAACCTCAGTTCAGCCCAGTAAAGATCAAACATAAAACTAATGATATGCTGAATATCAGAATCAAATTATTCCATTTGGTTGGCATACACTTCAAAGATAGTGTTTTTACCAAAAGCACTGACAAATATCAAAGAATATCCCCAGAGGAAAACAAAAACTGAATTTCCTATGATTATCTATCTACAGATGTGTGTTTGAAATCCAATGTCATTTAAGGCAAGAAACCCCAGGAATCCGTGGAAAACAGAGAAAAACGTTTCAGAAATGACACAAAAAAGTGTTGTTGAAACATGTTTTGTTCCCGTTAACGTAACTATTAAAACACATTATACAGCGTATGGGCATATTAACAACAGCCCTGACTGCAGTGCTATGCCCTCTGTACGACTGCAGTAATCTCTGTTCACTCCCTGTTGTTTCAAGCTTCTAACAATTCTTACACAAGCGAAACTGCAGCGCAAACAAATCGCAAACCATGACACTGCATTGGTCTTGACCTCTATACTCGCACAAGCTGTTGTGTTGCTTTTAATGCTGGTTTGAACCTGAAAGCAAGCAGAGGAAATAAGGAAACATATCCCAATAGCGTGACTGAAAAAAAACCCAGCAGTGCTCAGCTTTTAGAGTGTCTCATACGCTTTATGCAATAGAAGATTTAGGGCGAGTAATAGAGAAGAACATTAATGTGGCAGAGTGGACTGAATGGACTGCTGTGATGGAGGTGACAGGAGTTTGTGAGAAAAGAAGGAAAGAGCCTAGATCACATCAGGAATAGTCCCAGAAGTCTTCTGCCATCGTCTCGAAGCCTGAAAACTGACATTCTCGAGAGCAGAAAGTGTAAACTTCTGGAAGGAGCTGGTTTCTGAGGCAGAGCAGAGAGAATTCTGGCGCGGCCACTCGCTCCTTGTGTTTTGTTTTTCTGCGCGGATTCGGTGGGAATAGGATGACTTGACACTTTCAACACAGACGCTTCAGCAAATATGCGAGAGCCTGACTTCAATATCTGGATGTAAAATAAATTGGATCAAACAAGTGTTCTGTTTTCTGTTGCATCTCCAAATCGCAGGAGGCATGCCTTCATTGGCTCCGTGTAGCTTCCATGCGTGTGTCAACCTCGTGCATGAAAAACCTCTTATCATCAGAGTACAAAAGGCTGCTTCTGAAGGGATGCTGGTGGTGCTGTACTTCGTGGGTCTCTGCTGTTTCCCTCCCCCCCTCCCCAGCGAAGAGGGCTGTCTGTCTAGCAGTCGTCTCCTTCTCTGTGAGGAAGCGCATGTTGGGTGGAGTGGCGCCGAAGGCTTGTTTACAGTTGTCCCGTGGGGGGGGACGTGATGTGAAATCAGAAGCTGCTGAGCTGTTAGAGGGACTAAGGAAGGATCACACTATGAATGTGACTGTGCCTGTAGTTTAAAAACCCTGAACATCTCAGGAGGGAGGTGCAGAGTTAGCACGGCAGCCTTGTCAAGTCTGCAGGTCTTGCTGTTGGAATGCATAGTCTGCTTGTAGGAACACGGTGGTGTAATGTAACCCCTGGTGAAGCTTAAGTGGAGGCTGTTGAGGAGACAACAAAAGGTTTTTCAGCCAAGTGAGTTACTGTATCCAATAAAAGCGGGCCGCCTGCTATCTGACTTCATTGTGCATTAACGACAGTGTTGCTGTCGACCTCCATCAGCATCAGCTAACATGAAAACATCTCTTTTTGCCCAGCCATAAAACCTCTCCAGCGCTGGAAAGCAGCCACTGAGAGGGAGTCGGAGGACAGCAGGACGAGGGAAGGGTCAAATGGAGTCTAGATGCTCTGTATTCGCCAATCATTTATGCGTTGAGCCTCTCGGAGACGACAGAGTCATTTGTCACCATCTCCTATATGATGCATTTACAGTACAACAAGCAAAGGTGATGGAAGGTCTGATTAGTTTGACACTTTCATGTATGTAAAAACCCTGTAAAAGCTGTATTTAGCCAATACTTCTGATTCACAGGAAGACTTTTAACTTGTGTTGTTGTCATCACCGGTAGAATAAAAGAGCTTTTACTGCTTAGATTTAAAACTATTTGATAACTCGTTGTGTTTTTCTCCCTGGAAAATCTTTCATATTTATTAGTCTTTACTGTCCCGTTTCCACTGTGCGCCTGTGATCCAGTGCAAAGATAAGGCCATGAAGACAGCTTAATGTTTGGAATATATGACATCAGCTGTAAAAGATATATATGACATGCATGAATTCCAGTGCTGGGTGCAGGCAGCCACTCAGGATGCGCAGCTCCTCTGGCGTGAGGGCTTTTGGCTCTTCAATCAAAGCGACAAATGGTACTCTGTAATAGGAGTTGTTAGAAACATTGCTCCCCTAAATATTAAACCCATTTACATTAGCCAAGCCGTTTATTGCACCAGTCACATTATTTCTGCATTGTCAGTGCAGGACAAGAAGAATCAGCTGGATGTTTGTGAGTAGAAGTATTTATTATAGAAAAGATGGAAGATGTGTTTGTTACATCTGGACAATAATAAAAATGTCACAATTACATTGTCATAGTAAATTACTAGAATTACGTAACTAGTGAATTTATGCACCTTTTATATTTTTACATAAATATTTGTTTGTTTTATTTCACTTGATTCATCTGACAGTTCGAGTTACTGAAGGCTATTTCTGATCACAAATTTCCAAACACACAGCAGCCTATAAAATACATGGATCTGCCACAACAATAAATCCACCTGAGTGGCTGCATTACACCTGTGGCCAGGTGGCCAGGACGTAGGCTATGGTGTAACAAACAACCTCAAACAACCTACTAACGGTCGTTCTGTATGAAGCAATGA
This sequence comes from Microctenopoma stevenorrisi, assembly GCA_032270685.1. Taxonomy (NCBI): domain Eukaryota; kingdom Metazoa; phylum Chordata; class Actinopteri; order Anabantiformes; family Anabantidae; genus Microctenopoma; species Microctenopoma stevenorrisi. The sequence continues at coordinate 14,033,522 of JAUMTR010000004.1, read as the reverse complement.
AAACAAAACACAGATTGCACAATAGAGAACTTAATATTCACTCCTAACGTTCATCTGCCTTACTGCAGAATATTATCAAAGCAAGAGGTGGAAATACTTATCAGTAAGACACTAATATTTCATAGGTATTTAATGTGCGTCCAAGGACATGCTCCAAGTCACTATAAGAGATTTAGAGTACCAATAAATCTCCAGCATATGATAAGAGGCACGCAGCAGCCACCGCCCAGTCTGCTCCACTTCTATGCATATGATTCATTCAGGGCCAATTATAAAGCGAACAACATGGCACCGCTGCACACAGTACAGCCTAGTGCTACTTGGTGTGGCAGCTTTCCACGTTTGCTATTTATTGGGAACGACACAGGCGAGATGTCTGCCAAATGCTCCGCCGTCAATTTGCGAAGTAGCATGTAAATATAATTAAATGATGACATAACCAAATTATGTAAGAGCCCCTAATGGAGTCTGTAACCCCTTTCAGTTCTCCACATGAACAGTGTTGTGTCAGACCACTGGAAGACGTGGACCACAACAGAACAAGATAGAGTCCTACAGAGCAAGCAGGAATAAATGTTATATTCCGCTCTGACCCTCGCTGACTTGATTTTAGGGGAGTATTAAAGGAAACAAAACCTGACTATATGAATGAGCTGATTTCCCATGCTAGGCTAGACAAAGTGAGGATGACAGTGGTGGGACAGGCGCACACAGAGTAACACGGAACAAATAAAACCATGAGTCACATTAGTGGGAGAGGGGAACATAAGTAAACAGGATTATGAAACAAACCCTCAGGCAAATGAATATCATTGAGAGGTATATCACTACAAACAAAGATGAATCAGCTCCCTCTGGGTGAAAAAGTTGTCCCACAACCCAAAAAAAGGAAAAAACAAGCCTTACTTACTGTTTTATGTTGTCTGGGAGAAAGTAGCCGTGGTGTTTACTGCAGTGTTTCTGTTTTTCTTTAGCTTCTGACACACAAACGCCTCAAATCGATCAGAAACATTTGTTCCCACAACGTACTTTTTACCACATGCTCCTATGGGAATTCTATACCCTTTTGAAAAATGGTGCTGAGTGCCCTCTGTGAGCTTTAATCATTGCTCCCCCATTCTTAATAGAGTGATTATTAGCACCCGGATTAATCGGCTCATTTAAATCTCATGGCGGCCCCCTAGTGATTTACTCCTGTGGGTGACTTCCAAGTCTGCATAGGAGAGGAGACGGCGCAGAAGGGTTAAGGAAAGGAGGGACCCCCCCCCCCCCACCCCCCACCCGCTTACTACCCCTCTTGATGTATGTCTGCTTCACAGGAGCTAACAAGGAGCTCAGGAGGCTTTAACCACTTTATCTCCTGCCTAGAAAGCTTCATTAGGGAGATGGGGTGAGGTGAGGACAGAGAGCAGACAAGGAGAGGAGGGCAATTAGTAACCCAGTAAGTCAATGTGCTTCTTTCGCAAAGTTCACAAACAATTCAGTGTCTCTGCAGTGCTACAGCAGTTAGGTCTCCCTGCTGCTGTTCTGACAATCATTCTCTGCAGTAGTATTCATGCTGGAGACTTGTTGCGGTGTTATGAGGCTCTTTTTCTTTGGATGCACGAGTGCGTGGGTGTGAGGGTGGGTGTGAGGTGGGTGGAGGGGAGGGCCGTGTCCGGAGTAGATGTATAAACACAACATGTAAGCAGACTGCCCTTTAACATGACCTTGGACCTCTGCTGTATTACATCCTTCTGTCTTCAAGATCAAATAATGAGAAAACTAATTCTAAAATTGGAGTGTCCGTGTCCACACATACTTCTACTCCTCACACCAGGCTGACATGAATTGCATTTTTGTTGCCTCTTAAACATTATCTGCTCTGTTTTTAAGTGCTTTACAGCAGAAACACATGATTTCCTTATGCAGATTTTTTTGTGTGAAGCTCAGACAATTCCAGTTATGTCACGTCGATCAGGAAGATTAGGAGCGTTCTCATTCATTGCACTTTCACGCTGATGAGCCATGAGTGTGCAGTAAGACAGAAGGCTGGGCAGAGCAGAACAGACAATATGCCGTCTGCATCTTGTTGCACAATGTCATCTTTGACCACTAATAGCGCTATGTTTTTTATGATAGAGTCAATATTTGGATTGTGATTGTGACTGCGAGAGACAGTGATGTGCAAAGAAACAAAGCACTGTGGCTGCAAATGGAGCTGAGAGCAATAATCCATGGTTTCAAAAATCTGCTTTACAAATGCAGTGAGCACATTCTTTACAAAAGGGAGATTTTTATTCAGAGGATTCCTTCATTTCCAACTAACTGGTGGTGAATCTCTTGTAACTAACCTCTGGGGTCGTCGAGGTCACGAGGAGCGGCTGTAAATGTAAATGTGCTCATGATGTGCTCATCTTTTCTGTGTGTCACCGTGAATGTGGGGTGTTCGAGCATCACGCAGCGCAGTGATCAATTCTGTTTCAGCAGCACTCGGAGCCAAGTGGCCTACATCAGGCAACCTCACAAGAAATCTGGTTTCTCACACAAATGAGGTTTTCTAGGGTGAATGTCTTAGAAACTAATTAGTTCCTTTTTTTGCAAGTTCAAAAATCAGTGCGTGATTATTATTTCAGGGACTGATTTGAATCTGTGTGTGAACTTGCACAGTACTGCGTGTGGCTTGTTGTCAGAGGAGATGAGGAAGGATGCCAGTGCTGTATTTCAACAAAGTGGCCAGTTTGACATAGATGGCTTCTTTCACTCTTCTTTCAAGCCATCTGTCACCTTTGGTGAGAAGGCGTACATGGCTGCTTTCACAGCGCTGCCCCGTGTCCTTAAGATGCAGATGGCCTGCCAAGTCTTGCCCTGAGCAACGTCTCCAAGAACCTCAAATCCACTTACAGCGGAGTTGCATATTTGTGATAACCATGACCTGGATCACGGAGAATCTCAACCGTAATAAATTTCTCACAGTGTCCTGCAATGAAAATTACTTTGAACTTGAGTTATGTAAAAATATAGTATCAGACACATTCGCTCTCTCAGTATTGTTTTATTAGACCATTGGATTATTACTACTTATTGTAGTTTTTTAATACTTCGTTAGTTGACTTGAACGGATTCATTCACTGTAAAAATGTCTTGAGTACAGTACTTCAGCGTATGTACTTCATACATCTTTTCATAGTAAAGTGTGTTTGTGAGAGTGTAAATGTTTGTGAAAGGCTGACGAGCACAGTCTATTCCCACCCGCCCACCTAGATTAGATACTACTACTACTCTAGTATACTCCCAAATACAGCACACCTTCTGTAGTGAAACCCACCGTACAGTTCCTACTTGTGCCCCAGTTGTTTCCCTGCAGAGGGTTAATGTCTTGCTGCTGCTGCTGGGCCTTCCCATTCCTCCTACGATTCCTCTAACTGAAATAACGCCCTGCTTAATTCATCTCTGTTACAGAGAATAGTGCATCTTACAGGTCTGACAGTAGCGTGCCGTGCGCTGGAGCTTTCCTCATATATTATCTCAAAGACATTGGGTGCTTTTGTGGTTGCATATTATTTATTCAGGACAAATGACAGCCAGACGCCATGGTGCCGGCATACACGGGGTGAAGTCATGCATATATGTATGTACACATGTATGGATTTGTGTGGCCTATTCATAACTGTAGATAAAGTAGTGCAGCTTTTATCTTGTAACCTAAGGTGAAAATAAGGACAGATCCGGTCCTCTGTTCCTCTGTGTGTTGCAGGTTATAAATACGAGTTGTTTATCAATGCCTTTCAAAAATGACCCTGATCAGAGTGAAACCATCACCGTCTGTGCCGTCCAAGAACTGCTGCAAATGATCCGAAAATGATTCATAGGACTAACTTCATTTGCAGAGTTAAGGATGTTTTTGACTTGAATGCTCGATGGAAAAGTGAACTTCTAAGGCAACAACAGGTTCTTGAGCACGGTTCTTGGCCACATGGGGGAAGTGGAAATATTAACATCATCACCTTATAAGTCCATTTATGTCCAGGCTTTAAGCAAACAGCTGCATTTTAACACATGGAGCAGACACGGAGCAACATTAGCATTCACTGGGAATCGTGTTTGTGTCCATCTAATGAATTGAAGTCCAATATTAACTCACCTTTTAGCGCTGTTTCTTTGAGTCTGGCAACTCCTGAGGGAAATACTGTTTATAGCCGCTAAACACTCCACAGTTTTCGTCGGCTAGTCCTTAACTCTCATAAAAGTCTGTTGAACTGCAGTCTTATCAGTATTATCAGTCTTCTGCCCCACTGAGGACCGCATTACTTTAACAGCTTTTATTTTGATCTGGGACTGAGATGTGTGGTTCTGGCTTTTAAACTGAACCTCTCTCTGATCTTTTTTAACATATTTACAGAGTATAGGGCTTTCTATTTGTGACGCCATCAAAGCTCAGTCTCCAGTTTCTACAGCACTTCATAAATGTCGTCCTTTGTCATCTTCAGATAGCTTAAACCATAAGAGGGAGAGAAGGACTGTGAGTGATTAGAACTAACTGTGCACATATTTTTAATGGTTGCATGATGTTACATGGTCAGCGTTAAAGAATAGGATCACTGCCATGGTTAGATGAAGTGTTTGGATGGTAGCATTAGTACTATCTGATGTCACTTGGATGCATAGTTGACACTTGAACGGATTCTTAAGAGGTCATTTGACATTTTTCACACTCGCAAAAGACGCCTTCTGCGACCACCTCCAATAATGCTGTGAATGTATCACGTATCCAAGACAGTGCATCCGAATAATGTTCACTACAAGTAGCGTTTCTCACATGTAGGATTTATAGTGCATCTCTTAAGCTTTCATGGGAACTTTCTGACACACATGCACACGTTACGCGCACACACACAGACAGTCAGCGAAAGGACTGACAGGTAATGCTAAATGCCAGCCAGGTGGTCACCTTCAGGCAAAGCTGAGGAAAAGGTTTTCCCTGTCAGAACAATCCCTCGTCCAGACGTCAGGTTGACGTGCATTTGAATGGCTTTCAATTAGAATTCCTCCAGCTGTGCCTGCATGCAACTGTTGTCAGATGAGAATCTGTGGAGCACTGGCTCAGCAACATGTGACTCCTTTTAGAGCGGACACTCTTCTCTGTACCATGCAATTTAACATAGACTAAATGTTTATAAAAAAAGTTTTATGTATTGATTCGTAAAACATTTTTCTGATATTTGCTCAAATCCACGTGTAATATTCTTACTGGATGTTTCATGTGTCACATTTTGAACGGTAAGCTGAATTCATGTTTAACAGACACAAACACACAAGCACATGTTTAGCGAGGGAAGCAGGGGGACAGAGACAGCCATAAGAGCAGAGATGGTGAGAAACAAACCTAAAAGAAATTGAAACACTGGGGCACAGGACTGGTTCATTTGGGGCCGCATCTGCTTTTACTGGTAGCAATTTGGAGAAAACAAGATACTAAAAGGGGGCAATTTCTTTAGAGCCTGCCCTCGATGGGCAACACGTGCTGTCAACCCCCTGCCAATCCTTTTTTCTGCAGGACACTAACTGTAAATGCATTTTGGAAAACGTTGCTAATTAGCTGTATATTCTTTCAGTTAGTTTTTTTGATGAGAAAGAAAATAACAAAAACTTTCGTGTGCATACTAAATACACGCTGCCATTTATATTCCTGTGGACGAACACTCACAGTCGTCTGTTACCAGGAAATTGAGATGAAAAGAAGGGGAGAAGGGGAGAAGGGGAAAATAAACCGGTGCCTCTCCCAGGAAGAGAAAGAAGACCGAGCATTGAAGATACACAGTCGACTAGCTGCAGTCTATTTTTGGCTCTCTTTCCCCCCACGCACCCCAAATGCCACCCTGCTCTGAGTTTTCTTTTTTTCATACAACTTGAGTCAGTGATATAAGGTTTGCTCTTTCCAAAGGCAAAACAAATCACAGAGGACTTTGTGCTCACCTCGTCCTAACTGTATCCATCCTCCACACTGACCCTCCCACTGCTCTCCTGACACCTGATAATTCACTATTAATTCACCTCTAACCTCTCCCCCGTGATATATGTCGGAGTCAAATGCCGGCTGTGCCCTGTATCATGTTCCAGTCAGCCAGTATATCATTTTCCACCCTGCATTAGAGTGCTGGGTCATATTGACAAGGGCCTGGTGAAAAATCACCCCGCGGCCCGAGCAGCATCCTCTCTTCTACCATCCTTTTTTTTGAGAAGCTTGATATGTGAAGGAGATTGAATTGGTGCTTGCCATCCAACCTACCATCTAGCTACACGATTGCCCCGTCTTCGATTCCACAGCGGGAATTCATCAGATGCAGCTCTAAAGTCGACCGGCAATGGCCCATTAGGCTCCGACAGGTCGATGGTTAACTAATTGAGGAGAGCTCTAAGAGAGATTTCTTCGCCCATCCATCTACCGCATAACTGCAATTACTTGATCAGTCAGAATCCCAGAGTTTAGTAGAGCTAGCTTGATCGGTCTGGGTGATGGATGCATTAAGCAAATCTGACACTGACGTAATGACTCACCAGTCTTTCTCCTGCATATTCATTTATGCAGCATAAGGGTGAATAAAATAAAACACTTGTCTGCGGGTAGTTCAGAACATCTCAGGTGAGCTCTAGACATGCACTGCTGCAGATCAGCAACGTGCTTCCAGACGCCTGATGAATGATCCCTGAGCTAAACGCATTCCAGTGCACAAAGGCAGGACTGGGCTTATTCATACTGGTGTCACGACCCGCGCAGGCGAGGTCGTGTTTGCGTGTGTTTTCTCTTTCAGGCCTGGCCGAGATTGACTGCCGGTGTGAGGATCGCCTGGTGGGCGTACACATGCAGCTGTGAATCTGTCTCTGCATTAATAAAAAGCCACATGTGGTGGCAAGTTTATCCTTCTGTTTTGGCGTTCTTTGTCATGGCCTAGGAGCCGGTCATGACACTGGCATATGGGAAACACCAGCAGGTCTTTTAAAAAATCTGTTTTTATAGATGGAGAGATAAGCCTTGACATGAAGAAAGCTGCATTTGGAAGCTTTAAGCACATTAAACCGTAGCGATCTAATCCCACGCCTGATGATAAGCACCCGAGGTATTTTTGGTGTGTATGCATGTGTTTGTGTGTGCTTGGGAGTTCACTTTTGTAAGACTCTCGGAGTGCCCGCGCTGCTTCCCATTTTAACCTACATCCTATTTCATTATTTTGTGGGCTGGTGGTTGTAGAAATTCATTTCAGGAAAAGATGAATTTCTTTGGAAGTGGTCAGCTTGTCAATTTTTAAACGTTTTCGATAAAGCCATAGTGGAACGAACGGAGGCAATAAATTCATTATGAGGTGCCCAGCCAACAGGATAAGGTGATAAGGTAAACACAAATGTATTCCAGCTCCCCACCCTCCCTCCAAGCTGTAAGGGGGGTGATGTTTTTAGTGCAGGAATGAGTTAAGCTGAAGAAATAGCGCTGAAATGATGCAAAACTCAACCATGTCATTCCCAATCTATTTAGTGAATAATCAAGTAGTTTGCAGTGACGGGGTGGGTGGGTGGCAGAGTTACAGCCATTGAATCAAACTTTTGATTAAAAATTTTGACGGCTAAATTAACTTATTATGAGAAGTATCATACATTTGATTAAAAAGTATTTGTGTGAGCGCAAGTCACTAAGTGTGAGCGTGAGACAAGTAGAACACTCGCAGAAAGATGAAGGTAAAATAGAGCAGCACAGCTGTCAATATATTTAGTAAACCTGGCTCCAGTTATTAGAAAAATGGCTTAATGTATATTTGATGTTATTTGTACATGTCTGACACACACATAATGTGAAAGGGGTCAATTGTTGGACAAACCCACAAAGAACAATCAGTCATCTTTTCACAGTTCTAAGCTCATTGTTCTGATTTCACTGCACACATCTTTGGCAGCTAGAGACCCACACACTTGTTTTAAGAAACACATCAGGTGGCCTCTAAATGAATACTGATAACTGATAATACTGATTCACCCCACCTGGCCCCCCCTGAGCCTGGTTCTGCTGGACATTTCTTCCATTAAAGGGAGTTTTTCCTCAGTGCTTGTATAAGTGGGACTGTTGAGTTTTCTACACTTTTCTGTATATATTGCTATAAAAACCTCACACTGTAAAGTGCCTTGAGATGATGTATGTTGTGAATTGGCGCTATATAAATAAAGCTGAATTGAATTGAATTGAAATGAAATAATGATGCATCTGCTGGATGTGTAGAACACAACATGTTTGCCAGACCATTTTTATTCGGTTATTACAAAGTTGAGTTCAAGGTTTTTGTTCATGTGAAAATAGTTACTGATACACTTCATTTAGGATTGGTTGTTGAACATCGGTACCACATACAAATGAAGCATGTAGTGTTACGGTGTGGGCGTCTGTGTGTGTTAGGCCTGTATTATCTATTCAGATGGTTCAGAAATCATTGAAGGGTGCTACAGTGCTGATGGACATCGACCCGAAGCACGCTGTGATGGAAAGACAAAACAGGCATGTCCTTGAGTTTTAGATTTCAGGCAGTTATTATCAGCAAAGAACTTGCAACCGAAGAAAAAATACAAAGTATTAGAAAAGGCAATTTCATTTATGGTTATATTAGATTGTCCAGATATTTTTCAGCCAGTAAAATTGAGATGTCTGTGAATTTAAATGCCTGTTATTACTACATGGTTCATCTAATATTGTTGGCCAAACCTTTAAATTACAGCTGACATTTCTGGATATTTTCACGTCAAATCGATTATGGCAGTGTATAATTATAAGAGTCATGTCAAGTATATACACACCTTACAGTACATAGAATATGTGTCAGTTATGAAGTGTGATTACAAATAAGCATGGGAGCAGCAGGTGGATATTAGAGGTCTGAGGCAGACCAAGCAGCAGTCTGTGTGCTATAGAAGATGGCGTTAGGCAAACATGAGCACAAGGTTACAGCAAGTAAAGAGAATTTTCAAACAGCCACGGTTCAGAAAAGTCTGGAGCAGAACTTGTCAGGTCAAAAGAGTCAGCATGAAAGCGCAGGTTTGCCCGTTTTACATCACCTGTACACCTGCAGCCTTTTTATGGAGGATCCACTTTGTATGATTCTAAAAATTTGTGGTAGTTTTTCACACCTTGCTGAGGAGCAGCTGGCATACGAACTCAACCGTTATTTAGACTAATGTGTGCCATTAGTCTAAATAACTGGAGCGACTTTTCAGAGCTGTCTGAATCAAATTCCCGACTGTGTTGTGAATTGCGGAAATCATAATCTGACATTTGGCACGTCCAACTGCTCACATTGCGGCGGTGAAGAGGCCAGAAGCTTGTCATTGGTCTTATTACTCTAATTAACACTGTTGTCCCAAAATATTTTCCATGGGTTTTTCTGTTTCTCGTTTTTGTTAACATAACTCTCACACCCAGTTGTGCCTTAGAGAACATTCCTGTGAATCAGCATTACTCGTGACATGCTAACTACCTGGGTAAAGTCCAGCTCAACCCCCGCAGTGCTATGATTAATGTGAGTGCTGGTCATGCAGAGGGTTCAGTGGACCAGCACTAAGAGGCTGACATTTTTCAAGTCCACTAAACAGGGAACTGCCACTTATCAAAAGTTTACCTCCTGCACCTGTGAGCGGGCGCCGTAAGAGACAAGTGTCAGTGGGAAGCTCTCCAAATCTATGCAAAAGTGTGTCTTTTTCTGTTTCCTCACAAGCCCTGTTTCTTTTCCTCAACTCGGCAGGTCTGGGGATTTGATTTATGGAACTAAGAGAAAAAATGTCACGAGGTGGGAATGCTAAAGGAAGCAGGACTGTCGCCTCTGCGTTGTAAAATGCATGACTTGTGTGCGTGACACTACAGCAGCTCCTTCCTCAATGACTGCAGATGCGTGTTGTGCATGCACAAAAGCACAGGCAGACAATAGCTAAAAATGATTGTGAAGCTGTGAGAAAGGGGGAACAGAGTTGGACTGACAACCGCAGAGGTTTGTGTTGAGATTTTTGTTTTCTGCGATCAAACATCCATCTCTGAGAAAGTGGGTGGACCAGACCATGAAGCACGATAGTACTGGTTAAAAGGCTTTGTGCTGATTTATGAGGTGTGCTGCCCGCCATGAAAAGCAGTGCTGGGGTTGTGGGGGGTGTCTTTGTACGAACTTATCTGTCTGTAATTTATCACACCACCACTGCCCCACTGACCTGTGAGCTGGATACCAAACAAGGGTCAGATGAAATAGACCCTATAGCTGCTAAGTGTTTTCAAAGCTAGCAGCATGGTGGATAATGGATATCCAATCTGTGGTTCGTTTTACTCTATAAGGACTGAAATGTGGAAATGAGTAATTAATCAGAAAGTAATTAAGTTCTTCTTGGCGGTCTGGTAAATGGCTTTCAAAGTGCATGCCTATTACCAAGAATACAGCCGTAGCTGTTAACATACTTCAGCCATTTCTTTCTTTTGAGCCTGCAAGCTCCAAATTAATTCGTCTGGATTGCAATTATGCACATAAATATCAGTTCGTCAAAATCAATTTAGTGGGAAAAATGGAACTCAAGCTGTAATGCATGACTTTGGGTTTTGCTAGTTAAAAATCAATTTGGCTACCATTACATTGTGTTTAATCTGTTATTAATAACTCCAGTTATTGTCCTGTTTCAGTGAATGGTTAAACCATTTGCACAGTTCATTTGACTCTCCAGCAAGATTATCAAGTTTGCATTTAGCCACGTGGTAGCAGAGAACTTCTGTCACACAGGATCAACTCAATGAATTGTCGGTGCTAAAGTACAGCTGCATGCAGAGAAATGGAGCCGCCCATATGACATGGTACCAGCGGCTCGGCACTTGAGGGAGTACAGCATTACTGATTAGTTGCTGAATGGAGTTCACATTGTCTGTGTCACTGTTTCCTTCTGTCTTTCCCGCTCTCGCACCATTTATGATTACACACTTTCTCTGAATATGAATAAAACAACTTGTCTTGAATAATGTGTTGAGAGATTGGATAGAATGAATGATGAATAATCAGTTTTTCACTGATGTAGTTCTGCGTCTGCCTTTCCCTCTGCTGCTGCTGCTCCATCACAGGTTAGGGCAAAAGATTCAAAGCGACTGAAGATTGTACTCTTAGGGATGTGAAATTCCACGATAGGTTGCCATGTGTGTGTGTGTGTGTGTGTGTGTGTGTGGCTGCCAGGGGACCATGAAAACACAAAAAACAAGAAAAGAAGTTGATGATAATGCAGTCACAGCTTCAGGTCTGGCTTGCAAACCTTGAATTTCAAGAATGTCAGCCCTGTCAAACACGAAGGAGCCCATGAAGCCTCATCAAAAACAAACCAATACGGCCTTTCCAATCACAAGCAACAAAAAGCACACCTGAAATAGAATAGATTCTGTGGAGGACATTATTGGGAAGTACTTATGCAGATACTAGAGAGAGATCCATCAATAATAAACATACGTTCACTCACTCACCACCAGCATCTCAATTAACCCCTGCGAAAAACAGCGGCTTGTCAGCAAGAAAAATAAAACACAGCCACACATCTAGTGTTACAAGTGGCATTGTCTCAAGCAAACCTGGATCCATCGAGGACGTGAACAGAGCATAAACACATGAACTTACTGTGTGTTGAGTGTCATGTTTGAATGTGTGTTAGGGTTAGGGTTAGAAACTTTTCACAGAAACGTCTACGTCACAGCGTAGATGTGGTATTATTCACAATATACTGTGGTTTATTACAAACAAATGGGCAGATTGACAGTAAAGGAACAAGCTCAAATTTAGGGAGGGCATCCATCACTACAGAGATACTTTCTAATATTGTCATCATTAATAAGAAACATGCGTTAGTCATTATCGCTCTTGTAAACACCATAAACACTCATTCTACTGACATAACTCACTGTTTCATTTTTACCTGTATACACACCATTAAAAGTGTTAATGCTATAATTTATATGATATAACTGTAGCAAACAGAAAAGTTATGTTAATTACTTTGTTGTACCTCAGAGCATTGGATTTATACAAATCTTTCTATGCCAGCAGCGTCACATCATCAATAAAAGGAAAAATGGCCACAGAGAATGAGTTCATGTTGAGAGGAGCGCCTTTGATTCATTTGGGAAAAGAGCGAGGGCCTGACTCCACAGAGGCCGTCCCCTGCATGTGGTTGACCTTTGGTAATCTTTGTTGGCGAGGCCGTTCATCATGGCCACTGGCATATTTCAGGTCTGAGTCTGGCTCGAACATGTGTTGCTGGATATCAAAAGAATATATTTAATATATATTTTTATATATATTTTATATATAATTTAAACAAGTAAAGCTGCTGTTTGCTTAGACAGACTTTTGACTCCTTGAAAACATAGGGTGGTGCTCCGTCACTGTAGTTCAGTTGCAGCTGAAAAACATCCACCTTCATATTTTCATAGGACTTATCAGAAACAGCCACAGTGATGAGGTTACATCACTCATAATGCTGCACGTCTGAGAAGGGGGAATAAAGACACACGTAGTTAAAGCACAGCTGCAGACAAGAGCGTTTAGCTGTGGCTCACACTCCTCCTGATGGGAATGAATATTGTATATTATCATCATTTTTCTCCTGTCTGCAAGTATTTACAACACAGTAGAGATTCTCATGACGAACAGCCTGAACTGAGCCAGAGGTGCGCGATGACGTTCAGCGATCACAGCCCCTCATTTTCTTTCTTATTAGATTATTATATTTTAACTACACACACACACACACACTCCTCCTTTCTTTCCGAATCTACCCAAATCAGTGAAAAGAGTAACATTTTTCATCATCTTCTCTAGGAAGGACTCCACCTTCACCTCCAGATGAACAGAAAGGAAACGATTCTCGTCCAAACCAGTGATATTCTGCTTATGAACATACAAACTTACTAAACGGTCAATGCTTCCACTCAAATGTTAGAAATATGAACAAAGAGCAACAGCATCTCCGCTCAGACTGGGTTTCTCAGAGCCTAACTCAGGGAGAAGGACACAGACACATCTTTTGTTTTCTCATGAATCCGTTTTTGCACTAAGGGATCTGATTTCTCCACCGACAAAATGTCCATATGCTGCTTCAATCTTCTTCTCTAGATAAGTCTCTAATGAGACAGTGTAAAGAATTCCGGAGCAATTAGTGCATTAATGGCTTCGTCAGCGAGACCGTGGACTGTGGATTATCTTGAGCATGAGCTGACGCCATCTAGCGGGACTCTAGTCCGATCAACTTTTGGATTCAGGAAAAGAGAAAGAGGTGCGTGTGTGTTTCCTGGCGTCCCCCCCACCTCACCCCCCACCCCCCGGCGCCACTCACACTGGCCCTTTCAGTCCCTTATTACGCAGTGGCAAAATGAAATGACAGGATGGCACCACAACTCCCTGATGTTTGAAAAACATATTGGCCTCTGCGCGTGAGGCATCACTACGCCGAATGGGCTCCAATCCAAATAGCCTCCCTATGAAACTATTTGATTTGCGCACAACCGTGAGACTAATCCAATCCAATCCAATTTCGGATGCGCAGAGGCTCGGTGATTCATTGGAAAAATCACGAGAGACAAAGTGTGGTGTGTGTCGCTGTACCTCCTGGCATTTCTCATTTTAATAAAGATAGAGGCGCCGGCACTGCTGCGCTGAGGGCGCATCAGAGGCGTCCGTAACGGGGCTCACCGAAAACCGGCAAATGTGTGAATGACTTTTCACGACAGAGGCGATCGGAGCTGCCAGCTGTGACTAAATCTTCAGCAGACATTTAACCCGAGAGGCTGCACCGGGATATTCAATTAGCCAATCCTGTGCGAAATGATTCGATTTTAAACTTTAATGGACGGTCGGCTTCTCCAAACTCGTTGTGAATTCATGATTCAGTTGTGAGGGGAAAGGGCGACGCTGCATCCCGCATCTGACAGAGAGACCACTTGTACCTCCGTCACAACTGTGCCAAGAGACAGGGAGTCTTTGAAAGCCACCGGAGCGGACCCGACCGGCATATCAATCAGCGTCCCGGAGAGAGCGGCGCGCTGGGCTCGTACCGGTGATAAACGGCATCGAGCGCGAGGCGCGGGGATCAGAGAGGGAGGAAATGGCACTTTTCCCCGTGTGACTACAGAAAGACAGCTACAGCCACTGGTAAACCAATGTAAAGCCAGCTCCCTCCGTCTTGCCACGGGTGCGCACCGGCGAAGCGGCGCAGGACCCGCAGGATCATCGATTCGCACCTTGTGGCTTTGCGCTGCATATGTGACAACAACAGAGACGCAGCGGAGGGATCAGGAGTGCTTCTGCTAAACAAAGGACTGAAACTATTCCACCATGATTGCCAGGATACTGTTTTTGCTCGTTTGTTCTGCGGCATTTTTCGCTGGGCTGCAGTGCGCCTCGCCAAGGACCACGGCGGGCATAAATCTCCCCACCGCCGGCTTCAGCAACATCAGCAGCAGCGGCGGCGGCAGCAGCGGGGAAACAGGGGGGAAAAGAGACTTGAACCAAACTATACAATCCAGGGTGAAGAGGAAAACCCTCGCAGTGGATTTCGCGGTCCCTTCTTTGTTGCGCTATTACCTGGCGGAGTTCATAAAGAGACCCCTGAACGGCGACTGTCAGTCTTTTAGCGGATGTTACACAGTGCGCGCAAACTTAAAAATGCACTGCATACCTTTGCAGAAAACCATATCGACTTTTGTGGACCCCAATGCTGCTGCAGACTCAGCACTGAGGAACGTATCCGCTGATGGACAGCTCCCCTTCTTTTACAAGCGGCCGCTGTCCAAAGTTCTGAAACTGGGCTTAACGAAAGCCAGCAGGAAATCCAACCAAGTAGTGGTGGAAGTAGGAGAGGATCTAGTCAGGACGGGGTGCGGGGGGCTGTCTGTGTACGAGGAGGCCCCGGTATTTACCCTGGAAATGGACCTCACAACTATCCTGGAGTGGTGGCTCGGCGCAGACGGGGGGCGACTCAGAGTTCGGCTCATGCCCGAGAAAAAGGCGCAGGTGCCCGGGATGGAAGACTGGTACACCGCGGCCATACGTGCTGCAGACCCCCGCCTCTTCCTCCAAATATCCTCCCGGGGTGAGTTCCTCGCCCTCCCCTCCCCCTGTTCCTCTCACACTCCCCACGTTCCCCCACACGCCCACACGCGCTCGCGCGCCTCAGCACACCCAGCTGATGTGCTATAAGTTCTGCTCGTGTTAATCGTGGCTGTGGAAATGTCAGCACACGGGGGTAGACGTGCTGTGTGGAAGGGCAGAGGAAGAGTGTAACGTGCATTTGTTGAGCATGTTGCTCTGATCTCCAGACTCGTGTTTCATTATTGATGCCAGCAGCAGCAGCAGCAGCAGCGCTGAGAGACGAGCCGCGCGTCTCTGATTATTTCCAGGGGGCTGCGTGCTGGGTGCGCGCAGCCTCTTTATCCCTATCGGTTCTAAGATGCTAATTATTATTTCATTTAGAGGGCTTCA
Organism: Microctenopoma stevenorrisi; assembly: GCA_032270685.1. Taxonomy (NCBI): domain Eukaryota; kingdom Metazoa; phylum Chordata; class Actinopteri; order Anabantiformes; family Anabantidae; genus Microctenopoma; species Microctenopoma stevenorrisi. The sequence goes on along the minus strand of JAUMTR010000004.1, from coordinate 14,018,022 downwards.
TTACCTCATGATCATGCGCTGCAAACGGCTTATATGCACTTAAAGTGAGAAAAGACCCAGCAGTGCTCCTGCGCCTTTTCTGGTACCTCGCTAACGATGCCTTCTCAATTCCCAGAGCCGCCCAGCGCTGAAGAAAAGGTTGGAGCTGTAAGAGAACGGGCTTTATTTTGATTAGGCGCAAATTAAGCCGTTATCTCCCAGAAAGCTTTAGCACTCAATACTCGAGGGTCCTTCCTTCGTTCTTCTGAGCATCGGCACAATCAGTGTAATTGCTTAATCACTTTGATGAGGGAGGCTGGCCCAGAAAAATGCAACGGAACCTATCAGGCAAAAGCAAAGCAGAAGCTGGCTGGTGCGAGGAAGGAACCTCCCGCAGGCTTGTGTGCACATGGAAACACATGCAAATACACAGCGAGGAACAGACAGAGTGGAATATACCTGCATATAAGATGAGCTAGCGTTGGGTTCTTACATTAGGCTGCGTGTATTATTTCTGAAAATACCTCTGGGGTATATGTTCTATATGTTCAGATGAACTGCATCTGCATGTTTCAGTTTAAAGCAAAGGTGTGTACACACACACACACACACACACGTGCTTTACACATCTGAAACCGTGGTGGAAAAGCATGGAGTGGACCACTGCTGCTGCTCTCAGCAGGCAGTCTATCAACACAGCTGCCAGTGTTTGCAGGTGGGAAGCCAGCAGGGGGTGTTGTCATAGTAAAGACACTAACTGCTTTTTGTGTCTGTGTGTGTGTGTGTGTGTGTGTTTGTGTGAACACTTCTCGTCTGTCTCATTATAACCATTTAACTCTGGAGATGTCCCAGTGGAGGATATCTGTGGCCAACAGACCAGACTGGTTGTACTGGACAGTTTCCAGCTGTGAAGTGATGTGAGGGGGGAAAACAGCGTTTGATCAGTTGACATATATGTACTAACTCTATGAAACGCTGGGATGAAACGCTGTGGTACACACCAAAACTGCTTAATCAAAGCCAAAGCCACCTGAGAATACCTAGTTTGTCTCCTGTGAGCCGTATGTTCCCAGCATGCGTTCCAGCCACCACAGCTGGTGATGCTTGCAGGTCGGAAGCCGGCAGGAGACCCAGTCATCCATTATCTGCACGTGCTTATTCTTGAGGGTGCCTTTCCTTTCTGCAACCTATTTGGGGACTGGGAGTACTCCGGGCAGGTCACCATCCTATTAAAGGTGCTGACACATGGAAGCAGACCGTTGTCACTTACATTCACACTTGTAGGCAGTGTTGAGTCACCAGTTGACCTAACCTTCATGTCTTTGAACTGTGGGAGGAAAGCAGAGGGCCCAGAGGAATCCCACACAGGCGGGGGAGGGGGGGCACAGCGCTAACTACTGCACAAATGACATCATCTTGCTGATAAAGGATCATTCAACCCTTCTATGTGTCATTCAGGAGTACGGATGGGTGTTTAATTTAGAAGACTTGTTGTGAGCTGCAGCGCCGACATGTTCCTACACATCCTCAGAGATCATTGTGTTCTGCAGCTATATTGCTGGCAAAGTCGCGGGGGGCCTGCATGCGATGCCTGTTTCCCACAAACAAAAAGCATTTCTGTCACACGTTAGACGTAAGAGTTATGGCGAAGGAAGAGGAAAGGGAGCGGCTGCCTGCCACCGCTGTGATCATCGTATCCCCTCTATCGCTCCTCCTCAGATAACCCAGAAACTGATCAAGTCTTTAATCAGAAAGAAGCAGCAGAGAGGAAACGTCAGCACCGAGATACAGAAACCTTCATTTGTTTGAAATGATAATGAGCTGTGGTGAAAGCACATCACTGACTGAGAGCTTGACATGGTGTCTCAGCGATTAGCTCTGTCGACTCGCACGGCACATGAACACACAGGTCAGGTGAAGTGATGCCTGTATAATTGGATGTAGGTGTCAGTAAGACTGTGAACACTCGTCTGTCTGGGACACGCCGGCGTCCTGTCCTGAGAACACTGTGTCTGTTGTCCAACGTGAGTGGGGACAGGTTAATTGCATAACAATTTGTTGTTTTTGAGAATTGCTCAGCGTCCAGAAAGGCATAAAATAACAGCTGATGAGTAACACGTGGCAGGAGTGTGTGTGCACACACCCCAGGTGGCCCCCGCCGACTCTATAAACCCTTCCACTGTGCGCCCGCCGCTCCCCACTAGATTACTCTGCTGCGTGTTTGTAGAGTCGCCCTTATTTTCATAAGAGGTTATTGCATTATGAGCTTCTTCGAGGCACAACTGTGTTCACACGCTGTTGATGCCCAGACAGACACAATTCCCCCGCCCGCCCTCATCGTCCCTCCGTTCTCTCGCCTACCTCTAACACATATTCCTCCTCTGCCAGTGTCACATACTGTCTCCTCTGAACAAAATGACTCAACGGAAAGCTCCAACATGACTTGTCTCAGTTCAGCACCCCCAGTTGGTTGTTGTTTGCCATTTTTTGCGTGTGTGTGTGTGATGTACACGCTACGCTCGTTTTTCCAGCCTCAAGTTAGACGCTGGCTATTAGCATGAAATAAATACCCGCCGTGGCACACAGAATAATTTGACAATCAGGAAAACATGCCTGCGGGAATCAAGGCATTAAACTCTGCACAGTACATTTACAGTATACTTACTCACCCTATGGGACCTATGGGGGAGACCATTAGTGAGAAATGCCTCTATGAGCTAGTGTCAGAGAGAGGAAAACCGCGCTGGGCACAGTGTCATCGAGAGCTGACCTCCACTTTATTAACCACTGTTATGTTCACCAAGCGGTGCCATAAATAGGTTGCGTAGGAGAATCATTAAATGATCTCGGCGTTGGAAGTTGGAGTGAGTGGGGAACACTGCTTCATTAACCTGCACGTATCTACCACTGTGCTCTTTAAGATGTTCAGATTCATCAGCGTCCTCATAAACGGGCCTAACGGGATGTGTCTGAAGTCAGAGACTGCTAGCATCAAGCTGGAGAAGAGCGGCTGTGTACGTTAGGGCTTCTCTCCGATGTTTACCCCTCAGCTCTGCCCCGAGTGCAAACACACGCTCCCACGGTTTCCTATTGAGCATCCCCAGTCTGCCATTTCCTTTGAGAGGCTTAAAAGAGAATCTTTGTGTGCGTATGTTTTAGCTGTTAGGCAAATATTGCAGTTCCTTCTAAATCACGAAGAAAGTCAACAGCACATTTCAAAAGTTAGGTTGCACGCTTGATTCGTTGTTTACCCTACATTACTTGTGGCAAATTTCTTCCAATTTCGTCTTATGGAATAAGAAACTTTACATTTTTCTCATTCCAAATGTCCTTCCTTCATTTCCTCATCAGGTTTCTGGCATATTAGGCAGAAAGAGAAGGTGCAGAGTCTAAACTGTGAGCCGTTGCTAAACAAGACTTTGGACTTTTTTGTGGAACATTAAAAACCCCACCCTCGGCTTTCAGTCCAGTTTATTTATGTAGCACCAAATTACAAGAAAATCATCTTAAGGCACTTTACATAAAAAAGCTAAGATCTTTCAGAATCGTGTAAAAAAAAGAAAAAGAAAGAAAATTGCCGTGGAGACAACCCTTTACTTGTGACGTGCTACAACATATTTCAGTTAATCAAGAAATACTTTGAGCTGAACATGAAAACAATTGTTAGTTGTCTTTTTTATTTTATTTACTTGATTTAATGATCCTCTCACACAGTGCATCGATCGGCAGCTTGGGTGTGTGTTAAATGTGTAGTCTGTAGAGTGTGCTAACAGGCAAAGTATTGTAATCAAGTAGGACTGAGCACAATTAAAGCAACACAGTGTTTACAATATCTTCCAAATGTTTAAGTTAAATTGAATATGGAAATAAATAGGTGTGCACTAAAAACGCCTGCTCTGTGCCCTCCCTCTCCCTGCTCTGCTATGCTCCATTACCCCCTGCACGGCGCCTCCAGGTCGGCACCGCTACGACATTAGCTACAACTAGCCAGATTGCTTCAGCAGCCAGCGCTGTTCTGATCCACACGAGCATCCCCACATTAAGACATCATTTACACAGGGCCCCACCTGCTTAATAACACTTTTTGCAACATACATTCTCAATAAATGAAAAATAATTTATTCATATAACACAGTGTGAGTCCTTCCAAACTCTGCTTCGTTATCTTGCCGTGTTTTTGAGGGCCATCCTGTGGATTCAGAGAGAAGCTACACAGCCACAGCAGTGGCATTGTTCTCAAATGAACTGTGTGTGTGTGTGTGTGTGTGTGTACACTGTGGTGGAAGCGTAGCCTAAACACAGCTCAATGACACGCTGCACCTGTTGACCTTTAATTTAGTCCACCCAGATGGGAGGCTGCAGTGCCACAGGGAAGATGACATGACATTGCCAGTGAGCGTTCGGACTTGTGGCAATCAATGTGGCTCCTGACATTTAATGCTTGTATCAATCAAGTGCTAATGGGAAAATCAATAAGAAGTCAGAATGACATGCCACTTTATTATTTATGCATTTCAATAATCAGTTCACTCACGGAGTCACAGCGGCGGGACGCCTCGTCAGGCCCATGAGGCCCTACCCAGCTGATCAATACCGCAAGTTGCACTGAGCATGATCAAGTGCATGCATGTCAGCGCCTAGCCGCTCAGCAGACATGATCACATGACAGAGCAGCTGTCGATCCGAAGCTGAGATGAGGAGTGAGGAATTTAAAAGGAAACACTTTGTGTCTTTGTGTCTGTGGAGAGCGCTGTATTGTGTAGCAGTGGCAAGTGTCACATTTTTCATCAGCAGTGGCTAGAGTCATCAAATTATATCTTTTTTCAAATGCAAATAATGAGACACATAAACACGTTGGAGCGTCTTACATGGGCTCAGAAATCAGTGCTGCTGGATTGAATTGACTACAGTGAAATGCGATGATTGCTGCCCTGCACAGACAACCCATAAACATTCCCTGTATTCATACATAGATGCATTTGAAACATTGCAACATGGCACTTTCTATTTCGATGGCCCCCTCGAGTTAAGAAAAGAGACGTTCTCTGTGTCACCGTGTCCAGTGTGGATGATGGAAAAATAATGCATTTTAATGAGATGACCCCGTGAACCTACTCAGATTCATTTCTGACAGTCAAATTCACCAGGGCTGCTGTCAACTTAATGAGACAGCTGATTCTTCTTGACTTAAAGGAAGGAAGAAATCATTTATTCAGTGCCTGAGCTGGTAAAATGATCAGCCTGTGCATTGGCCCTCGCATTAGTTGGCTACATCTCAGGGGCTTGGGGAGCGCAACTGTTGCCCAAAAAGGCAAGCTGTTAGTATTCTGTAGCTGTCCATACTTAAAATAAAATATGAAAAGGTGAAGCTTGCCAAACCAGGAGCTCCAGATAAACACCTTGACATTGTAAACAGCAGCTAATGCCCTTTGCGTTATTAATCACCCGCATTCTAGTTAATGCTTGTGTCACAATTTTTTAAATTAGCTGGACTCAAGGTGACTTTGGCTGTGATTTCCTCCTTTACTTCCTATTCAGCACGGCCCTTTTGCCTTCTTTTGCCTGACGTTTCAGTTGTTCATGCCACTTGCTTTCTCTGAAAAAATGGGGAAGAAAGAAAAATGCAAGCTGCCTGTTTGATTAATGGTGATGCTTACACTACAGGAGGCCATGGCACAGGGCTTCAGTGCAGCTACATGTGGAACGCATACTGTACATGAGCTGAATACACCATGTGCACAAGCTCACACTCTGAGATGCTCCACTTCCATAATGGGAGAAGTAAATAATGTGCATAAATGAGAGGCTCTGCTGTTGTGGAACTTACTGTGTGTGGATATCTATTCATGTATGTGTTTGTCAGTTTAAATGCCACGAGGCCCAATTTAGCTGGTGAGCAAGTTGTTTCATGTTTTCATAAGCAAAACAATATACTAGGTTCTTGTTTTCTTGTTGGACACAGAGTTAAATCCTCTCTGATACAGACTAAACAAAAAGAAAATCATGTTTGAGGGCTAAGGATGCGTGTCCACTTTAAATGACAAAACCAAAGAGACCTAGAGTACCTAAATCATCTGAACTTAGTAACTAGTTTAGCTCTTTACTTTAACTTTATTCCTTCAAAGGTCGACTAACTCTTATTAGTAGCGCTCCAACTGACATTGTCTTTCAAGTTTCTCTGAATTCATGTTTCCCTCCATTATGTCGAGTTGCCTTTGCCCTGAAGAAGCAAAGCAGCCTCACAGCATTGCACTGCCACCTCCATGCTCACAATCAAAGGCATGTACATATACTGTATGTTTTGGTTGGTTAACCCTAGATGTAAGATGGTCTGATTGATCATTTAACGGCGAGATTCTGACGAACCTTCTTCTGGTTCTCATCTCACCACTCTCCAGTAGATGCCATTTCCACCTGTGTCTATCAGATCATGTCTTGATAACTGATCTTTATTGAGCTCTTTATTGAGATGTGAATTCCTGGATGAGTTGTCATCATGATCTTGGACTTTTGGAAGGTCAGTCATGTCCAGGAAGGTTTACTACAATTGCAAGTCTTCTCCACTCATACAATCATGGTGAATCATTATCATGCTGCACAATGAACTCTATAGCAACACTTTACACAGAAAGGTAGAAATACTGTTTATTAATTCCATATGCAACACAAAGACAAAACTATTTCTGTCATGCATTAATTAACCTTCAGACTTTTATCGCTCTTTAATGTTTATTGTATTATCTCCGAATGAGGTCTCACTGTGTAGGTAACCTTCTGTGTTTCCTGATGCTTCCCTCTGGTGTCCGGCCGATAACTAACTTGGAGAAATGAGGAAAAGAAATGCTGAAAGTGAATGAGAGCAAGAACAAACTTTTAAGTCTCATGTTCTCTTCCGACTTTATATTAGTTTAACATAAGGCATACAGTAAGCAATATAGGGACTGAGTTAAGTAAGTAAATGTACTTGTCAGCCATGGTTGCTTAAACATGTATCGGATTTCTAAGAGCATTTGTTTCTTAACAGTAAAGTTAAATTAAGTTATTTTCAGCCTCTTGTGAGCACTGGAGAAAAACTGAAAACATCACAGCAGACATTTGCCTACGCACAGAACAGTTTGTGCAAACATGAATCATTAACATTGATTTAGATTTGTATTTTATCATCCGGCTAATGTAAGTTTAACATTCAGTCTCCTTTTAGCTTAGAGCTCTGTTTGGGTCTCACTTTTTCTGCTATATGCTTCACTTTGCTTCCTGCTGTTTGGTGCTGAGCAGCTAATGCAGTGGTGAGTGGAGAGTTTGTGGGACAGAAAACCAAACAACATCTCAGTGAAAACATAGTGTAAGTTTCTATAGAAATGATAGGAATCTGCAGAGTGAAGCTATCTTTTTTCTAGGCTGATCATTATTATGGACTTTTTCATGTAGTGTAATAAAATGAAACATCCTAAAATATAAAACCAGGAAGAATACTGTTGTGTTCTCCCAAAAGTCCTTGAAGGAGACTTTCAACCTCCTTAATTCACTTCAGCGAGCGAGATAGCAGCCTAAAAATCAAAGGAAAGGAGAAAGGTGGAAGCTTTTCAAGGATAGCACAATAAATCCGTGTTCTGTCTGGTTTTTTTACACATCCTAAGCCAAGCTCACATTTGAGCTACACCCAACTGGTCTCTGTGACGCTAACAATTGATCACCCAGCAACTGACGGTAACACAGACAGGCCGGAGAAAAGCTCCCAACATTCACCTGGAGTTAAAAAGCCATTAACAGATGTGGTGCAGTCACCATACACACAAAGCCTGGCGGCCTTGAAGGAGCAGCCTGAGTGCTCTCAGGCCACATCCCCAGCTCCCTTTATGATCTGTAATGGGATTGCTAAAGAGCGCCAGCAGCATCCTCATCACAGGACAAAACCTACCTAATGGGATATGATTCGCCATGAAAGAGAAGAAAGAGCAGTTTCTCACTGAACCTGCTTGTCCCATTAAACCTGCCTACCCCCCATCCACACCCCCTCCATTCAGCTTTCCATGTGGGGGCTGGCATGTTGATTCTGACATGAACCATCCACCCAGTTTTTGTAGTGTGGAATGGTGTGTGTGTGAGTGTGTGTGGGTTGGGGAGCATGGACGCAGATGAAGAGGCACAGAAGCACTGTCATGAGAGATGCGGTTTGCGGCTTATCAGAGCACAAGCCCCAGCATGCTCATTGGCCTGGACCAGCTCAAGGGATGGAGGCGCAACTTGTTCAGCTGCTGAGATCACTGGAACCAAATACTGAGCGGTGCCGGCGCTGTTTTGAACCACGGATGCCTTGAGACAGCTTATCTTCCCAGCTGGAGCATGGGGAGTACACTGAGAAAGTTTGATGAAGTCTCAGCTTCTGCTCAATCATCTGGTGCTCGGCTTTGCTTACGAGGTTACAAATGGCTTCAGTTTACTGTAATTAAGCCACAGCCATGCCCGCCCTCCAGCTGTACTGTATTAACTAAGGTTAAATGCAAAAACCAAATAGGTGCTAAAGACCTATGGTCATTTTACATGTCAAAATAAGTTTGTCAGTCATGAAAAAGGGAGATTCAGACTAAAAGAACTTGGATATCCTGCACATCTTTCTGTTATTTACTACTGTACATTAGCTTTGAGTGAACTTTACAATGTGTTTTCTTGCACAGACAACAAAGACTGTTGTCCAGTTGACTAGTCCCTACGATAGGATCCTGTTTATAGGTACAGAAAGGACAACAGGACCGACTACAGCTACCCTTCTTGTCATGAGTCTAGTTTCATATCAGATCTTTGACAGTGTGACCATTGTCAATGTCTAAGTTCTGATCACTTGTAAAGTGCCTGCTGTCATCAGTCAGTGTTGTACGTCACACAAGATAAACACAGAGGAGCGTAGCAGCATAGACAGAGGTAAGAGAAGAGATGAGGAACTTTTACATTTGCTGGACATCTACTGAGAAGCTTCTGTTCTGTGATCTATCGCACATATGAGCATAGTGTTGGACTAAAAATGCTGGTAGTGAGATTGCAGCCTAATTCAACTCAGAGCACTGCTGTAGTCACGTATGCTGCTTTCTTCACTGTTCCACTAACCTCATGATGCAACATAAATAACAAATAAATAAATAGTAGTATCTCAATTTGCATGTTTACGTGAATACATTTGATCAGGCTTGCGTGTGCACATGCTCATGTCAGGCTGCATTAGCATCTATGCCATTATGTGTTTTATTAATTCGCCTCCTACTCAGTCTGATCTTGCTGGAACAGGGAGCTGGAGCCAGCAGCCACTTCAGCAGTGCAACATGAGGAGAAAAAAAAGATCAGCACCTCCGATTTTTTTTTTTATCCCTAGTGCCAGCTGGACGACATCATGTTGACCTTGCCATGCTTGCAGCGAGCCCATGAAATCAAGCCACGGCCTTGGCCTCAGCAACCTCACTTCCACACACATCCTGCCTCTGCACAAACACGTCGTTTTTCTCCATGTACTACTAATGCAACCTGACCTTCATGGTTGTTCTTGTGGTGCTAAGCAGAAAAAGAACACGGAGTCACTTAAAGCGAAGCAGTAGCGCTTGCAGTGAGGCCGTGCGAGGGGAATGCTGCTGCACTACAGTCGCACATGCTCAGGTTTTGCTGGCCTACAAATAACTTGGAGGAATCTGCAGTGATATGAGCAGTCACTACGGATGGACAGTGCTGAAGCTTTACAGCTGCAGAGGCTCTGCGAGGAGACTCGTAAGTGAGATGCTGCAGTAAATCATGAGCTAAACTAGCAGTGGTGTGCAGTCAAATTATGTCTGCTGTCTAACTCTTGGTTTTGTGCACTTCTAAATCGGACTAGCTGTGATTAGCCAAATGCAGAGATGCGAGGTAAGATTTATTTTTTTTAGCTACACACGCAGTCAGTTAGGTAACATCTTGTATAAGCAAATACCAAGAAAAGGGGTCAGACAACTGGGCCCCCGTGTTTCCTTTTACAGTCATCGGAAGAAGGCGAAGATGCAAATGTTGAACGCACAATGCAGTGATATCAGATCCCAATAGTAAGTGGGCGTCAGGGTTGGTGAATGGGCTTGCATGTAATCTCATGGTGGTGACACCAAGCAGTTTGAGAAACGTATGATTCAATCTTTCTTTCTCGTCCTGCCATTCTAAAGAAAAGCCTGACTCCACTGTCATGTAGTCTGAATTCCTGCTTCAAGTTTCCACAGGATAAAGCTCCTGACTGACAAGTATGAGAGGGGCCTTATCTGTCACCTTACAGGCATTTCATTATTAAAATGCTTGACTATTGCATCACAAGATGGTGAATGCAGGCTGGCTGGGTAAAGAGTATCCCAGAGGGTTAAAATTTTTGCTTTGTACAAGACGCCAGTATCGTTCTCACAGCTCTTCTTCTTCTGTGAGCCAAGATACTATGGGGCATCGTAAAGTGACACGAGTGAATGGGTCCATCTTCCCACAGCAATGACAAGTCACGTAACGGACTAGCTCCAGTGACTCAGCCTTGGAACTGATGGTGTGGCTCTATGTAGTGTGACGGCTTTGACATGGTCCCAGAGCAGCGCTCATGTGGTCAGGGCATTGGCCCATTTAGAAAAGGCTGGCATGGAGGGGAGACCAGCCAAAGCTAATGACCTACGGGAAAAGGCAGCATGTTTTTCCTCAGCAAGTAGAGGCTGACAGCTTCTTGATTTGACGTATCTTAAAACTCCTTTCCCTTTTGCCCCAGACACTTTAGTTACTGATGAGGAGCCATCCTCATTTAGCTATGCAATATTTACTGCAGAGTGCTCGTTAATGACTCACAAGGAGCAAACATATTTCCAACTAAAATCGGCTGATGATGAAAGATAGTTCATATTAATCTGCAGCACCATCAAGTGTGTGTGTGTGTGAGAGCAGATCTTTACGCGAAGGCATTGTCACTGTGCTAGAGTCTGGTGATCTTCCTTCACAACGTGTTTCCATCGTTTCTGTGGAAATGTGTGCGCTGCTATCCCAGATTATGTTTGTCAATAAAACATATGGGTTGGAATAAGCTGCTTACTTGTAGGGTAGAGGGTTCATACCCAGATCCAAGCTGAGGGAACCCATCAGTAGCAGAAGGTTCGGGTCGGGTTTGGGTAGGTTTCAGTCAGACACCTCAAGCTTTATGTTACAGAAGAACAACTGCAGTTAAAACGATGATGATTAACACTATGAGAGACAAATGATGGATGATGACAGAGCACCACACAACACACACGACGATTTCAGACACCACGTTCTCAGGCAGGTTTGATGCTTAGAACGTATTGTTCTTCACTCATGCAAACACCTCTAAAAACATCCCGTAGTAACACACGTTTCCTGTGTATTTAGCCTGTAACAGTAATGTAGAAACTCGTGTGGTTAAAAAGAGCAATGTGGTGTAACATTAATAGCAATAGTCTGTTCTGTGTTCTGTTCTGTCTCCATGAGGAACGTCAGGTTCCCCTGGATGCGTGTCTTGGAATATGTGGAAACGACAACAGCATGAACGTGAATTAAATCATCTAACACCTCAGATGCTCATCTACCGCTGCATCTTTTTCATTTCCTCTTTAAGTTTGAATCTGTTATTACACAGTGCATTTCACTGCATCTCACTTGACTGATGACCGTCTACAGTGTAATACTAAACCTGCTGCACATTTTTCATTCTCTGGACCATACTGCATATGGCCACTATTAAATTGCAGTTTTAGACCACGGTGCCTAATCCTTTCTGGCCTGCTCACACAATATTGATCTCCCTCCTCGTGGATTTGTTATGGCAGCACAATGATTTATGCAACATCTGCTGGTAAACAGGTCTAATTCGGTTCGCTCCTCGCTATGACGTGGCAAGCCCTTCAAATTATGCCGAACGTGACAATGGCTTATTGCGATACCAACCAAATGTCCAGCCATGGTGTATGAAGTGTTGACAAAATGGAAGGTGCTAGAAATATAGGAGGAGTAGAGTCGTTCTTTTGATGAAGCAGCTGCATGGGACTGACCCAGTGAATCCCCCCTGTGTGTTTGGGTCAGTGAATGTAGGCACTGGCCAATTGTGGCTGGGAGTCATTTGTCCTCAACCCCAGCCGCTTTCGTATTGAACAGGACTCAATCAGGCGGGCGATGAATGCCAGCTGGCTGTTGGGGCAGTAAAAGGCGGAGAAAAAAACAAACAAATGAAAAACAGAGGCCAAATGAATGGATGCCAGCAGAAGCAAGGCAAAATCTAGCTCTTACTCTGATTAAACATCAGGGCCATCAAAGAGAAGGAAGCCATTAGAGACAGATTGTATTGGCTTTGTGGCTCTTTGCTTCTATTTTAAAGAAAGACATGTCAGTGCAGAAAGGTTTTGCTCTCTTGCCCCACACCAAGAATGTGTTTGGTCAGACCAAGTGAAGGGAGAACAGCCTTTCAAATATGTATTGAGTTTCCATTCATTCTTTACGAAAGAATGGTGGAAGGCAAACAGCTCAAGTCCAAAACAGAAAAGAACATGGTGCCATTGTAGTCGCTTCATTTTGGTGGACGTCAATGTAAATGAGTATCTAGCTGCACAAAAATGTCAATGCTAAACTAAAACGCCCTGAGAATTCACAGAAGATTATTATCATTAGCATAATTGCAAACATTGCCATCCAGTGGCACACAACATCATTTATTCAGCATTAATGTGAGCCAGTTGGTAAGTTGTGACACATTGAAAGATTTTGCTGCGCGTTGCAAAGTGCATGCCATGCCTGTTCATTTTAAGAGCTCACTGCCCTAGGTACCTACCATCTGGTTCATCCTTGTGGATGCCAGGATCTTGTCAGCCAAAGGCAGGGTGCTGAGGTGCCTGCCACCAACCCAAGCGAAATGATTGATTTTCACCACGCATCCCACAGTCTTGGCAGGCTGGGGAAAAAAAGAGAAAGACACCGGCCTTCTGAGTGCAGAGTAATCTCCCCACGACACAGTATTTGACACGTGCAACTGGGGAGAGATTGTTGAGATTTGCGCATTGATCTGCACACTGGCCCTCTCCACAGGCTCCCTCACTTGAACGAAAGAGGGGAATTCTTCTGTAGAGCAGCACCTGACTATCTAAAAAGTCAGTGTGTGTGCATGAAGAACGGACCGGGGGTCGTAGACCACCAGATGTGAGTAACTAATGAGGAGGTGCAGAGGAGATGACTGGATGGAAGGAAATGGGAAGTAATCAAGAACTAACCTGAGAGAAAGAGGTGTAATTTTCTGCCTTGAATGACATGCTAATAGTCTCCCTCCACCAGACATGGAAGATGAATCGAGAGGTAGGGGACCTGAAACATACAGAACAGCATTTCATTTCTGTATCATTAAGAGCACTTATTTAAAGCAATTCCTTAGTGTCTTGTACGGGTCTATTTAAAACTTGACCCCGGTTGGCACTATTAAACGCCGAGTCTGGTTGTAGCTCGATTTTAGATCACTTCAAGTATGAATATTCTTTCCATCAAGCACATAGAGTAATCATATAGGCTTAATTATCACTTAAGGTGAAGAGATCAGTGTTCAGATAAGTCAGATGAGACTTACAAATCCTCCCCAGTGCACATTGGCATCTTTAATTGCAGAGATGTAGCGGATAAAAAAAGAACAGAAGCCAGGTAACATTGGACAGCATTTTCTTTCCTTTCCACTCGTAAATCTGCTGGGCACTAAGACAAGCCTCTTATCACTAAAAGGTCATAAACTCGCTCGAGGGGGCTGTTAAGTGCGTCCTCTAGTTGTCTCCCTCACTGCGATCTCACTGGCGTGCCAACACATTTAGTGCAGGAGAGGAGTTTAAATAGTAGGCCCCCGCTTGTTCCGTCAGGGGTTTGGGAACGCAGCCATGTCAGAGGAAACAGGCCCAGGTCCGAATTGTGCTAATGAGGACAAAGGCTTGAATCACAAAGCAAAAATCTTTAATGTTGCACAAACGTTCACAGCACGTCTAAGGTGAAATGATGAGAAATCAATGTGTAGAAAGATCTGAACACTTCACAGCCTCTTTAAATGAGTTACATCTCGTGGCCAATGTCTTAGTCGACCCTTTTTTAACACTAAGTGGTAAAATTGCGAATCCACTCTTTATTTTTTTGCCCCAGCAGGGACACATTGATTAATTACATCATTGTGCATTGTCTTCCATCTGGCAGGGTTACCTAGGCTATCATCCTACGATGAATGACTGCGACCATTGGGTTTTTGCCACTAAAAATGGAGCTAGTTTCAGTTCAAATGGGCCCTCTGCCATATCGAAATGGTTTTCTTATACACACGTGGATCACTTTTCTTAATGTGGAGTTGATAGACCACAGGGTATTCCTGAGTTAGAGCATATACCTGCAGACCTGTGAGACACATTCTTAAAACTCTAATACTCAGTCGTATAGGTCTATAAGTCACTATAAGAACAAAATAAGTTTGACTGTGGTTAAAAGGATCAACCCTAGCAAAATACAATACGGAACAGGAACTATCTGTACATTGTTATGAGGCTTTTCAATGTTCAGGGTGTGGCTACATGATTTCAGGGCGGAGCTACACGTGCATCAACAGACAGGTTGTGTGTTGTTGTGTAGTGTTGCTATAGACATCAGACTCTCTGATGCAGCGTTTCAAACAACAGGGACAACTTTACGCTTTCACACAGTTAAGAATAATGAGATTACATAACCGTGTTCTTAGTTATTCATTCTGTTACATTTTAATGGTGAGAATTTCTGCTATTAACCGTATTTCAGTCAGACCGGGACTTGTTTATCACAAGTAACATGCTTTATCTAATCCGATTTAAGCAGAAATGCTTCTTCTACATTTTAATAGCTGTTAAGGGATCCATGAACACAACTGTTACTGCTACACACTACTTTTATTATGAAGGCAAATTTTACTTCTGGTAGATACAATAACCCTGTTTGACTTGTGGTATTTTTCTCATTATATTTCCCAAAGGTTACCAAATCCACCAAGTCTTTAGTTACAGAAAAAATGTGGGCGTTTGTTTAATGGGACTGTGTGGAATCTGTTCCAAAGTCTGTGCCTGTATGAATGTAATTTATAATTTAATATGTTCATTTTAATTTATAAAGCATTAGCTTAGTCACTGGCTAGTTGTACTTAACATTTTTAATAGGGGCTGTGCAAAGCAGCCGCTATTTGTATTGGTTGAGGGGGAAAAATATTTGTATTTGTATTAGTATTGGAGCAGATTTTATTGTTACTTTCATTTGATAAAATTTGTGAGCACCCTGAGTGCAGCTCTCTGCAACAGCTTACTTTGCTCATACGGACGCATCAGCCACTGCATAGGCTCACAATCAAAAGTGGATTTGAGTTTGACGTCGCTGTTCTACGGTATGTTGTTTGACCCTACATTGTTTGTCTGTGACAAAGAAAACCTTTCTTCATTTAAGCGTTGTTCATTTAACCGTGTGCCAGATGAAAACAGAGTTTGCTCTTTTGCTTTGTTTGGTATAAAGCTCGCTGTGACTTTGATGCTGCTTCAGAGAGTACACTATATACTAATGTAAACACACCCACCTGCCCTCCTCTCAGCCTCAGCAGCGCTCTCATATGATGAACACTGAGAGACAACTGCCTGTGTATAATCAGGGAGCTATAGACAGATATTCAAATAAACAGGTGCTGAAGAAGAGCGAGATGAAAGGAGAAAGGAATATGTGATCCTTAGTTGAATGAACACTGAGTTATTCATGTGGTCTCAAAGAGAAACTTCAGAAGTAGTGGAAATATGGTACATCTCTCATCTGTCTTCTCCTTTGTGTTTCCTGAGAGAACGGCAGAATGTAAACCTCAGCCTCATGCACTGCTGCGGCTGTTGGTTACCACTGTTTTCTGCTGCGTGAAGAACACACAAGTTCCCGCCGCTTTAATTGGCCGATGTTTGCTTCCAAAGGCAAATACATTTCTTTCTCTAACAATATGACATTTATCCAGAATCATCTTAAGGAATCCAACCTGGACCGTTGTTTAGCAGATTCACTGTAAGCCTGACAGGCGTTTGTGATTCTTTTAGATTGTGATTGCCTGCTTTAGAATAGTCAACGCGTACGTAAGTTGAAGCTCTTAAAGCAAAGACTAGATACTACCAGATAAGATGTTTCGTTCTATTAAGCAGTGCTGTAAGCTAACGGTTCTGAACGTCTCTGAGGATGAACAGACCTGTGCTCATGTACAGAACATGTGCCAACATATCAAGCTTGTTTCCAACCTCAGCAAAATGTGTCTGATCCTGCCTTTCTTACAAACTGAGCAATGTCTGGTCACGCGTATGTTTCAGTTGTGGAATACAGGAAAACATACCACAAACAATTAGGGAAATTAAAGTTGTGAAAAGTAAGAGTTGAGCTGATTAAATGTCTGTTTTCACATTAACTCAACAGAAAAGCCCGAACTTAATAACTGCTGAGGTTTGTTGTCTTGTAATTTAGAGTTTTTTCAAGTTATGCTTTTTTTCACAGGAATAAATATTCATCAGATCTTTGTGTACTTTGAGTTATTGTTCTGCACCTGGCATTTCCTCCGTGCTCTGACTGTATTTGTTAGCTCTGAGTAACAGCAGGTACCTCCGTCTGACAGGAAGGAGTAAACAGCTCTTTTATTTATTAGTATTATCTTTGTGTATCTCCAGTTTTCAATGGCCTATCAATGGCCTTTGTTTGTTTTAAACATATGATTAAGTGGAGCTGTTATTACATATTTCAAACCACCAGTTTGAGTCGAGTACATTTTTATTTATTTAACCCACACAGCCTCTGACCAGCGTGAACACCTAGAGAGAGAAACACGCGTACTGCTCACACGTGTGAGAGGAAAAGAACACAGACGGAGACAAAGAGGCTGGGACTCCTGGGGTATGACAAAAAACAGATCCAGAACTGGATCTAAACTGAGAGAGGGAGGTATATATTGTAGTATATACGGTGACAGCCTTACACATTTGTCAGAAACTAGGATACCTTCAGTAGGTTGTGTTTCTCTGCAGCACACTGATGGACCATCTTTGGATTCCAGTTCTGCGATTGCAACGCTGAATAAGAAAAACAGGAAAGTTTCCTTATAAACAAACAAAGTAACCAGACCAAGACCAGCTTCTTTGACAGCGGTAGTATCACAGAGGACATGATAGAAGCCATGAAATATTAAAATCAACCTCACAAATACATTTAAGAACAAATTGAAAGGCTCTTAAGTTTAGTTTCCTCATATGACCCGTGGTTTTAAAATTATATGTCTATGCTCAGAGGGAAAACCCAGAACTTTGGAAAAACACTCTGGAGCCACAGCGTTTGGGGAGACGAGAAAGTGTCCAGGCTTTGATATAGCTTGTTGCCTGCCTCAATGTGCCTGTGAATATTGAATCAATGAGGCACCGCAGCACAGAAAAACCAATATGTAATTTTTCCCCCGGAGACACTCCCCGGGCCCTGGTCTGTTTACAGGAAAAAGGGAAAAACAAGCGCTCGTGTAATAGCCGTCATTTAGCTGAAAACCAGAAGTGCTGCAACCGCGCTGCTTTACGGACGCTGTGAGCTGAGGCTCTAGCGTGTTTGTCTTGGAAACCATGATAATGTTGTAACGCGCGGCGTAAACACCTGATAACAAAACGAGGGAACAATAGATGAAACAGCAGAAATGCCTCGTGAGTAACGCACACAGTGAGTCGCTTTAGGTTGATAGAATTAAGGTGTCGGAGCTGTAAAGCCGACTGTTTTTCACGCATGAGGCAACTTAGAAGCACGGCGTCAAAGAGGCCAGAACCCAGATGCCCAAACTGCAGGTGCAACAGTTAAAAATAAAACTGCTGATTTATACAATGTGTCAAGTGGAACAGTTTGGAAAGTCATGACAACAAAATTGTGTGACAAATGAAGACAAACTGCACTGACAAAGAGGATTAGCAGTCTTAATTTAAAATAAGAGGGGCTATGTAGGACACACAGGGGGTGACTAATACCAATAACCAGCAAGCATTTAAATAGAAACCAGTTGCACAGTGATTAATTTAAAGTCTGCTTTCATCAAGGGTTAATCACGCTGGTAAAGCTCAGTTGGACTCACATTTCACAATAAAGTTCCCCTGGTAATTGACCTGTGACATTAAAAAAACGGAATCAGCCTCAATCATGTAAACTTGTTTTTCACATATTATCATGATGCACAATTCAATTCTTTCTACATCTGTGCTGCTTCTTATGGTTTGTTACTGTCGTGACTTTACACTAAATCAATGATTGTGCGATCTCATCACAAACTGGCAGATGCCAGCAAATTTCTATTACTGCTGAAAACATATTTACACTGTGAAATTGTGCGTCAGATGTTTTAATTTACTTTTACGTCGTGGGGTGATTGTGTCCTCTTCGTGTGCTTGTGTTGCAGATCTGCATATTTTTGGATTCTCTCTACCAGACGTAGCAGAACAGTGAAGCATTATTAATTTGTCCTCTGGTTTATTTGATAAAGCTTAAAAACACCTCCACACGCACACAAACGCACAAAGTTTGCATGAAAGATGTCTTAGCTGTTTCTGGCTGGTTGAGACGTTGATATATTTGTACATGGAATTCCTTACTGCAGATCTGAGAAACGTTGTTCTTCACTCATAGTCTTGTTGTTGCCTCCAGGTAAGTTTTTAAAGGCAGCATGATCAAAACTAAACATCGTGTAAGAATGAGCAGTGATGAGATGAGAACGCTGATTTGACTTAACAGACTCAAAGAATCAATCATCTTTTCTTTCTGTCCGTTCATAAACGTGGAGAAACGTGATCAAAGGTTAGTCGCATAGACACAGTCATGTTGTGGTACGGCACCTGTCCGTTTTACATGTGTCCTATCAGTGTAACAGCCTCTTCTAAAATCCAGAACACAGACGTGAGGGAAAATCATCCATGATTTGCATCAAAAGATCAGCAAATCATTTCATGTAATCACTTTGCTACACGCTGCGTCATTAGCTCCATCCACTAGTTGGATTTAACTTTCTCCATCTGTGCACACCGACTTCCTGCACACACACACACACACACACACACACACACTGCGTCCACTTAACTCCAAGCTCATTCCTCTGCCTGAGCAGCAGAACCAGATGATGAAAGATGACCTAGATTGCTTTTGTAGAGTTGGGGCTGTGCGCAGTGACTCTGTGAGTGTGTGTGACAGAAAACAAGGTGGCGTATCTGGGAAGCTAAACTAGTCTTATTCCCTCTGGCCCTCATAAACAAAAGGCACAAACATTGCAATTCTCCACAGACTGGTGGAATTAAAATTTTCAAACCACTTATGCATCCCCTGTCTTTACAGTATGTGTTCGCTTTTGCACGACGAGGCTTGCCAGACGTTCTTGGCAGCGTCTCAGAATACCTTGTCTCCAGCCACGATAATAAGGCGAGAGTTATTTTGCTAATTTTGCCTTCTCCAGGGAGATCCCCCATCCAAATAGGGCAGCTGCGAATCTGTAAACACTGCCTCAAAAGGCAAAGTGTTGATCCAACCTCAGCACTGTTGCACCATCATTTCACAAATTTGTTTCATACTTGAGACCATCATAACCTGAAGAATGTGTCTGATTCCCACACTTTGAGAGCTTTCTCAGTTTTTAATGATCTCAAACGAATTCGCATTTGAATTAAAAATGTTCCCTTTTGTTGCTCCACACCAAATAGGGCAATTAGAATGGAGTGAAACAGCTAATTAGTAGGAAGTAGAAGCCTTGATTCATGGAAAGGCAAAGTACACGACTTTGCTGCAAACTCCCAATCTATGTTATTTACAAATGTAAAATGAGAACTCTGTGCTAATGAGGTGCTAATGAGGACTATTATACTTTTTTAATCTGTGCGCACAGTCAATATTAATATTTAGTTCCTTTGATACGAGCTGTTTCTATATTGATTTGTCTTTCAAAAAGCTCCCTGTCTATCATCACTGCACAGCTTCTGGGTTTTTTGTATCTAAAAATGATGTGATCTTTAACCCACCCTGCATCAAGACGCTTCCGCTGATGACTGAGAACATCTCTGAATCACGACTGCAGCTCCAGCCTCTCTCTCTCTCTCTCTCTCTGTCTCTCCCTCCCTCCCTCTCTCACCCACAATGGCTGCATCTCAGCCTGACAGAGAGACTCCTTAACTACAGTGCACGTCTCTGAGGCTTGCACTCAGCCAGCTGACACACGTCACTGACATCTGCAAGCATAATTAAAATTTCGTCTGCTGGCCAGCGCACAGGTCTAATTGATCTCAGACAGAGGCGGGACATGCTTATTGTCACACACACACACCATGCAGACACACTCTCGTTTTGAATCCATAGCCACATAGAAGAGCACACAGCACTGTATGTGGAAAAGCCTTATGCACAAGCAGACATTTACATTTACAGAACATGCACATAATTAAGTGAGTGGGGTCAGAAACTGTGCACATACTGCAGCGAGCCTCATTTGATTAGTAATTAATCAGTCAATTAAAACAGAGGCTTGGCCAAACCCAAAAAATCTATTTGCATATTTAGTGTTTTTCTGCTCTGTGAACTACTTTCACGCAACACGTTTGCCAATTACACTGATTACATAGTGTTGTCTTTGAAATCACGCCACACATTTGTTGGGTGCTACACGAGGCTGAGGGCATTAGCTGAAGCTAGAAAAAACTGTTTTAGTGTGGGAGAACGGCCAGTCAGCTGTAGGATCGTTTCCACAGGTGTTAAATGTTAGGAGGCACCCTGATACAGGAATGCTAGATTCTGGGTTAGTGCTGGTGCAAAACAGCCCATAATAAGCCAACGTTTGAGTGGCAGCCAGCTCATCAAAACAGCAGGAAGAGCTGAAAAAAACCCCTTTTGACTTAATATCCATTCAGAGGGTGGCTTCGTGTTTGCTGAAGACGATGCTGAACACGGCAGAAAGTCTTTCTAGTGAAAACAGTAATTGCTCAGGACTACTTAGGAATGTCTGTTGAGCATTAGAAAGTCATTTTCTCTATTCTGGAGAAATAATAGTGTGGTGCAGGGTGAAAGGACAAATTCTCCCCCCTGGCCAGTTCAATTTGGCAGGTCAGAGGAGTTTAAGTGCATCCATCGGAGGACTGATGTTGCGCATTATGAAATCTATTGTCATACCATCCATCAGTTCATTCTGCTGCCTCTGTGAGCAGGTTTCTGTTAGCATATTTCATTACCTCTCCTCCCAGCTGCCTTTCATGCACAACTGGTCTGTTTACCACTCGGTGGACAAGATGCTTTATGGAAAACGATCTCAAATTGATCTAAATGGCTGAATAAAGCAGATCGGTTGGCCACCATTTGCAATATTAGTTTGTTTGTTTTTTCATTTTCTCAGCACAGATAATTCCCCAGTAAATCCTACGCATGGCATCATTCTTCTTTTTCTTTTATTGAATTCTGTACAATCTGACTGTGCATAACATCTAAAAGGGAGGTAATAATATAGGATTAGTTGTTTTAGCTTTATCACATAGTGCCGTACAGATAGAATGTCTGTAATCTGCCACATCCTTCTCCTCTAATCCAATAGTCCTGTCCTTACAGTGCATTAAAGGCAAGTCTCTATGTTTTTTATGACATGGGAGTGGGGAGGTGCATCTATTTACGACACGGAGCATATTGGCAGAAAGATTTAGGAAGCGGAACATGTAGCAGTCTTTGAAAATATGATCGTAAAGATTATGTCCCCTACACGGCCCAATCGACTGGAGGTTACAGATGCCGTTACTGCACAAGCAAACTTCACAGAGCCGTTTTTATCTAACGTCTTGATAAGAGAGATGAGGCGAGTGCTTTTTAAGCACAGTTTTAAAAGGAAAGTGCAACCAGGAAGTGCACAGAGCTAAAATCCTGCTTCAAACTGCTGCATGGCGCCACTGTTTTGGTGTGGGACAGAGTTTTCCCCTGCCCCAAGGCTGCACAGTCCATTCTAATCTGGATCCCAGTGTCACATCTGGTTGTTTTCCTTTAGGACCGTCTGTGGGAGAAACGCCGTCTAATGTGTCAGGGATGCAAAGCAAACAGGAAAAAACATGTCAAATACATAAAGGTACAAAAATGACTATTATACCAAAAAGGTGTTTGTACTTAAAAGCTGTTTGTGAGGAAATGACTGATGTTACCACTTTTCATTTCTCGCCTGCAATCGTCTGTGTGTGGCCTACTTCTCGTCTCCCTTTGTGATCTGCTTTTGTCCCGCACCTGCACCAAACTGATTTGACTCGCAATATGCCGCATAAGCCATAGCAGCAGAATCTGGCAAACAATCACAGGAAATTGAATTTTAAAGTTCAGTCTTCGGAAACATCTGCTGATAAAACAGTCTCTCCTGGTGGCGCATCCAGCAGCTGAGCTTTCAATCATACAACACGTGCAGGTAAAGATCGCACTGATCAAAAAAAAAGGTGCGATCAGCTTTAAAGACCTTTAATTCTTAAAGACACAGGCACGAAATGTAGCTTGTCTTTAACCAAATGATTTGGACCACAGGACAAAACCATGGGAAAAGGACACGAGCGTATGAAAATGTAGCTTTGACTGTGTACTGAATGACTGAGTAGCATTTTACTACTAACTATGTCTTCGTGACTAACAGACGTAAAAAACAACCTTTTGTTTGCCTTGCAATTAATAATGTCTATATAACTATTGCAGATAACAGTCCTTATTTCCCTTTTCGTCCTTCAAAGTGACTTAATTGTAGCAGTTGAGCCATTTTCATATAATTCCCCATTCGACATTATGTCCACGCAGTCTTAGTTTCAAATAATAATTCATATATAAATGTACGTAGTTTGTGTGAGAACAGAAAACTCTGTCGTGGGTAGGTGCTTTGCTTGAAAGATGAAAGATGTTATACCAGGCTTGTAAACATTTCCCTGAAATCTCTACATCTCGTTGCTTAAGTGTGACACCGAGCCACCGTCACTCTCCCCGCACAGCGTCACTGAGTGTCTGTTTCAAGCTGGAGCAGGCTGCTTGCTAATGAAGGAGGGGAATAAATGCAGGCCTTTTAAATCACAGGCTATAAAAGCCTGGGTTTCACAACTGTGTGCACGTGTGCCACTTGTGTTTAGTGGGTTTCCATCATTTGTAAGCATTTGCTTGTGCGTGGGCGTGCATGCGCGTATCCGAGCATCACAGAGGAGAGAGAATCTCTCTCCTCCACTGAGCCTCAGTTTGACATCAAAGCCATGCAAATAGAATTGGTGTGGTGTGCTGGGTATCGATTTGGCCCCTCGCTGAGAAAAAGACGTGCGTCTCTGTGTGTGTGAGTCATGTTTGTAAGCTGTGTCCTCGCTTCTCCGTGTGTGTGTGTGTAGTCTCCAGCGTTTGCGCGGCTCTTCATTACAGATGCAGGTACTGCAGAGCCCAAGTAAGCGCTAATGGCGTTTAAAGGTCATGCATACTTTAACAAGCACAGTGCGGAGGCTCTGGAGATGGTCCAAACCCCAGCTCGTGCACACAACATGTTGTTCGGCATGTTGCCCTCTGCATGTTTCAGCAGACTATCCGGGGCAGATCACAGGTTTTTTCAGGTAAGATGCGCGGCAATAAAGTTTTAGCTTCTGGATCCTGTAGAAGTAAAACTAGCACTCACTCACTAGATGAATAGTTTGAAAAGTTGTGAACAAATAAGATGCAAATCCGGTACAACTTCTTCCAAACAAATGTGTGTTGCAAAATTGTGCAGCTTTGTAAAAGGATTAGATAAAAACAAAGGTAACATTTTCATGTAGCCTGAGTAATTTCCCATCTTCTTTCTTTGTGTTTCTCAAACAGACTCAGTTGCAGCAGATTTGATTAGCACTCCCAGCAACGCAGTGATGTGTATATACAGATCAGTTGGATGTTTCTCAGATTGATTGCTGTGGGTGAAAAGATTGTTGCTCTTGCCAGAAAATAAAAAAAGAGAATGTATGAGATGCGAGAGCACGGGGCTAACTTTTGTAAATGTCACAGAGTTGTTCTGGAAACAGTGAGCAGGCAGGATTTGTGTTTTTTGACAGACTCTAACTCGTGTAGGCGGGAGTGGTTTAGGTGAAAAGCCTGGTGTGTGTGTGTGTGTGCAGGAAGGAGGTGGGTGCTTAGCTGGATGTAAGCTCGGGAGACTTCAGCAGGTTGAGTTCAGGGAATTTTATCTATTTTGGACACCGGGTACTTCTTTGTTTCTCAGTACAGACAGAAAGACATTTACGCATGTTCCATTTACGTCTCGAAAGAGTTGAGCATACAACGCCCCCCTGACAGTCCAGAGATGATCCTTCCCTGAGCTCGTAGAAAAAGTAAATCCAGAAATTCCAGCTAAACTGTAATTGTAACCTAAACCAACATCATTTCTACTGCGAACACCCACCTGCACGACACTTCTCTTGTAATATTTTGATCATTTTGACCTTTTGGAGAATTTAAACACCATTTCAACACAGATTAGTAGCGAGGCGGGGTTATTAAATGTGTTATCAGCTCTCACACAGGTTGAGCACATCCAGCGAGGTAGGAAATAATTATTCTTGATAGGATTTATCTTCAATTTCCTCATTTCCTGCTCTGTCTGACTGAAGGGGAGTGAAAAGAACCTGGCGTGCCGTTTGATCCTGTGTGCAACTCGGGAGGAATTGAGACGACCAAAAGTGGCTCTGGTGTACACAGCGCTTGCACACAGACGTGCACACGTAGCAACACTGGCGCTTGTCCTGTTAAAGTAATATCAAAGTGGATTTCTCCAGCTGGCATTCGCTCTGTGTTCACGGAGAGGCAGTGAGCGCACATATGGTCACTGTGAGGCCACAACAAGTAAAAGCATGTGACATGATATTTGAAGCAGCTCTGTGCCGGATCGCTGAAGCCAGAGGACCACAGACACAAGATCATATGAATGACTCAGGATTCTTCAATGCATTTCTGCTGGAGAGTCAAATACCTTCACAGGAACATGCCAAGTTCTATGCTGGGCAACTCAGGAACTCAGTTCTTTTATTCAAGATTCAAGATTCCAAACATTTAATTGTCCCAGAGAGAAAATAGTTTTGCCTTGTTACAGCCGCTCTCAGTTCAGAAAAGATTGGAAAGAACTATCAGCAGAATCAGCAGCAACAGAAAACACAGAAATATGAGAACAAAACAAAACATGATAACAACATAAATCTTAAGAATGGATGAATATTGCAGATACTGACAGAGAAAGTATTATGATCCTTCACTTTGGAATGAGCCCGTCATATGATAGCCAGTAAACATGTATACTGTAGATCTGTGTACGTACACAGGCATGTAATGAAATTAATTTTCTGTTGGAATATACAATCTACAACAAATAAGGATTTATCTAGCTGCCACAGATGTATTTTTGTAAGCAGGCTTCAACAAAACCAATTGAAAATAAATTGCTTTCATTGTTTTCTAATAAACTGTGAAATGTGTGAAGTGGAAGGCTCTCTGCGTTTCCACCTTTGTGCTGCAGCAGAGACTGAATCTACAGTGTTTACTTGTTTATTTATTCATTTCTTTTTCCATTTGGACCTGGTTACTTTTTTACATCTAGGACATCTGCAGTAATACCTACAGTATTTATGTGAGCAAAACTCCAGCACAAGGTGCAGAGTGGGGTTTAACCGCCGGTTCAGTGTACAGGTCCTGACGTTACGATTTCATTTTTGCTCGTGAATGTTCTGTTCTTCAGCTCTTTTACATTCAATGTAAAACAGGGAAACAGTCCAATCATGTTTCATGTTAATTTCCCTTCCCACACAAAGCTGTCAGACTTGGCCGGATATCAATTACCATGACTCAGATTTTCTTTTCCTAGATCATGATGTCAGTCTTTCCACATGGTGTACAGTTAAGTCTTTTTAAAGTATACAGAGTACCAGCTCACTGCTTTCATAGTTCGGAGCTGTGCTTTGGGTCCTGAGTCTGTCTTTGCACGGGTTTGTGCACCGGGGCCTCCCATGCCTCTCGCCATTCATGCTAGAACACATTTGTGCTGCTCAGCTCAGTGAAGGTTGAAGTCTCCAGCTTTGAATGAGATCTTCACTCATTTGTTCTTTAGAGTAGACTGAAAGTTCTTTGTTTTTAGTGTGTATCTAAAACCACAATAGTGGATGCTCCAGATACTCCACTTGATCCTCGTGGTCAAGTATTAGGTCAGAATTAGGTGTTACACAGTCCGTTTATATAAGTTATAGGCCAAATCCTTTTTTTAGTTTTTTTCATTTTCACTCTTGGCCATCAGTAGTTGGAAAGTAGATTATTACTCCCTGATCCAAACCGTTCAAATTGTTCTGATCCGCAAGCTCAACAGAGTCCAGAGAACAGAAGTATAATTCTTGACATCCGCGATGGTACAGGCTAAAGTAAATTTGTGTTTGCTATTGGATAATGCCACCTGATTAGTGCTCATCACGACACAGAAGCGGTGCTAACTCAATATGCCGATGTGATGATTCCAAAGACAAAAGAACCTGCATAACACAAACAAATCAGGTTAGACGCCTGGAGTTGACTGGCAATCAGTTCACTAGTCTTCTTTCCATCAGTCCAGTTACACACTGATTCAAACAACTGATTCAAATAAACATCAAAGCCTAGTTTGCCGCCTTCGCCATCATGCCACGCAGAGCACTGTGACATTACTTTATTTACATCCAGCCTACAGGTGTTGCCTGTACAGTAGATGGATAGTAGAGAAAGTGATATGGGAATAAGGGAGATACAGCAGGGAGCAATATGACCGCAGTTGCTGACAGGCAGAAAATGATTTATGTAGCTTGTAGCTGGTGGTGAAGAATCATCACTATCAGGACTCACTGTAGCAAAATCGCCTGGAAATAGAAAAATAACTGTAATGCATGTAAATGGCTTAAATAAATAATTCAGAAAATCACAATCAGTGCAGAAATGTTGTTGTGTTGACTGTTATCTCTCTCTGGAGATGCTTATCTCACATACAACGCCTGCTCCTTTGTTTTTTGGGGCAGTAAGATGGGGCCATACATCACTGGATAGCACAGCTGTCCTCTGCCGCACCAGTAAATTGATGCTAATGCAATTAGCTCTGTTGCCTTCATCTCAACTTCACTTTAAAACTGGGAGTGAGAGGAGGTGTGTGTGTTCACAGAAGAGAGGAAAAATAGAATAGGACAAAATGCTTTAGTGTGAGAAACACAGTCAAACAACAAACAAATATACAGTCTCACTAATGTGAACATTGCAGTGAGATCTGACCTGGCATCAATAATCAAAGAGCTGTGTAAATACCAGCAGGTGAATGTTTGGTGACACTGATCCCACCTCAGCAAATATTACATGAAAGATTGCCGCGTGTGTGTGTCTGTGCTACGGGCTCCATTCATGCCCAGCAGGACTGCACCATTGTGCATTTCCAGCCTCAAAACATTAATTATAAAAAGCCCATAGTAATGGATGGAAACTATAGCTTATTATGAATGCCTTGCAGATGAAAACAACTCTATTCATCATGATGCTGATACAGAAAATGTGAATGTGAACATGTCAGAGGGCCGAGAGAGATTGTCAAGTGCACACAATGACTGAAAGCAAAGGCTTTGTGTTTGCAGAACAGAAAAAGTGAAAGTGAGAAATATGTCATCACATGACAGATGTGAAAAGGACTGGTTGGATGCAATGCAACATTTGTGTTTTCCGTCCAGTGCACTGGCTAAAGGTGACACATGCGACAATATGGGCCTGTAATGCTCAACCAGGAAACCACTCATAAATTAAACTGTCTAATTCATCTCCTCGTGTTCACACACAAAAATGAAATGTATTCAAAACAGACTCTACAGTGGCAGCCAGAGCCATGGAGCAGTTAAGAAATGGCAGATCAGTCACCCAAAATGTTACGCACCCTGGCTGCTTTTTTTTACAAGTAGTAATTAAATTTCTAACACAGAGTCTCACAAAAACACACCAGGCTTGTTAGCACGCTTATGCTAAAGGTGCTTCTTATCACTGTGCCACCTTCTCTTATTTGCCACCTGTTTGGCTAAAAGGAAAAAAAAACTTCTCACAGAAACGCACCCATGCAAAACTACCCCCCCCCCACACACACACACACACACACACACACACACTCACAGAGTTGCCACTGCCAAAAAAACAGAAATCTATTTCAAACGTGGGTTTTGACAAAATAAATAACACCCGTCATCTTCGCAGGCTCCCTCCTCCTCTTTCAGAAAGCGAGGCATCTGTTAAGGTGATGTCTTTATAGTGAGCTGCGTGTCTGATTAAAACGGATGGCACTCTGTCAGGCGCTCCCTGTGTCCTGAGCTAATTTTTAATTAGTTTACGATAAGAGACCTTCCTTCATTCCCTCTGGTTATTGAGCTAGATCACATCAACACCAAGCAAGCACATTTGGGAGAATGCCCAGTTTTCTTCGAGAAGAGTTTCTGAGTTGTAGAAAGAAAAAAGTCAAACCCAGCTGCAGGCTGTGATAAATCCATTACGTTGGCGCTGTGAGCGTTGGACAGCCATGGGCTCCCTCTCTTCACCTACCATCAAGAGACACGCTGCTTTTGAGGACTGGTGTACTCTTCTATTTACTCTCTGACTTAATTAAGTAAATGTGGGGCAACTAGTGAGTGGAACAAACTTCACTCTGTGGTTCAGTGTATAAAGTAGGTGTGAAATCCTTCGAGCGTGGACGCTACGCACATCGGGATCTATTGATCTGTGAATGCCGTCCACAACATGGTTGTTCCGTGGATTGCCAAATCTGTATTCATGCACTTGTGTATGTTTCCCCCCCTGTGTGCAGTCGATGAGGAGTTATTGACAGGAATCTTCAGCCAGCGCGGGAGAAGTAAGTTAACACACTCCAGCTGGCTCCGTGTGTAAGGGGGTTTCAGTTGAATTGTGTATTTTCTAATGTTGTCAGTAACCCCACGTCATTAGGGACTGATAAGTAACCGTTTGTCTGTAGAAAGCTCTCCTTACATTTTTGCTCTGGTGTTTTTTGTGGAAAGGCGCGGTATGCAATGCAGTCTAGTGTTTTCATTCATACCACGCCACTGTGCTATAGCACCCCATGAACGCCACTCTGTCATTCAGAAAAGAAAGCAGGCTGTATTCACTTATGGTTTCAGGGACCGGAGTTTGGAGGAGAGGTCCAGTAAAACCCTCCATTCAAAGCGACAAAATCAGACATGAATGGTGAATGGCTGCATTTACAGGGTATAGCACTTTTATTCCCATTCACACACAGATGGCAGCGGGCCATCAGGTGAGGCGCCTAGCATATAGGGATTCAGCAGCAGGCATTGCTTCCTGACACACAGGGCCACTGAACTATCTGCAGGGTCATCAGCCTCCCTTCACGCGGGTCACACCCTTCCTCGTGGTGTCTTGCTTAACCCCAGATAATCTTAATGTGTCCCCTGACTCCTAGGACCCACGTTTGGGGGAAATATTCACACGCTGTGTGTATACACGCCTATTACTGGCTCAAGAAAGCCTGTAAGAAACCTGGCGGAGAGCCAGGTTTCTTACAGGCTTTCTTGAGCCAGTAATTCCTTTGACTTGAGGAAGCACTGAGCATATGTCCCAATGAAACCTCTGTAGCCATTGTAGACAGGATAGGTGCCCTCTACCCTGCTTCTGTGCACAACATTTGCAGCTCAGTGTATGTCTCCTCAGGTTACGCTCAGATATGGGTGACACAGGGCTGCTTCTCCTGGCTGCTGTTCTGTGCCTCGCTCCGAGATGTAGTGGATCAGCTGTTTGCAATCAGCTGTTTTGTGCTGTTTTCCAACCGAAGACCATCTAGACCATCAAGACTCATCTAGCTGCAGACTTCTTTTACATCAAACAGCAGGATCCAGGGACTGAGCCCTCAACCTTGTGATTGGTGGACGACCCGCCCTTTGTTTGTGGTCAGTGAACAGTAACAGACGAGAGTCAGAGACAGAGGCCTGACTAACGGTTTGGAACATACGGTCGACATACAGGTGTTTGCTGACTGTCTCTAAGACATGTTCAGGCTGCTACTGTTGTCTGAATCTTTTCGGTGGATTGATACACAGCGGAAGCCAAGGATGTTTCTGGCATTGACGAGACACTTAATTGTGTCTTAGCTCACAAAATATGGCCTGTAAATTCAACTCAGCAGGTACCGGCAACGTGTTCCAACTCTGTGACTGCTGACAGGCATTCCTTGGCGGAAAATGTTGCAGTTCTTCTCAGAGTGTAAACGGTAAATAGTCTGCACTTATGGATCACTTTTCTACCGTATTAGTACTCAAAGTGCTTTTACGCTGCTTCTCAATCACCCGTTCACACTGATGGCAGAGCTGCCACACAGCTGACCCGAAACAGGTGTCTTGGCGGAAGACACTTGAGCGTGTCACAGGAAGAGCAGGGTACCAAGCTGCCAGTCAAACGACTGGTAGACCGCTGTGCTGCCTCCTGAGCCAAAACCACGCTTGAGAGAAGTATAAACTTCTGAAGTGAATTGTTATATCTCTGTAATGAGAATATGTTTGGGTTTGTCTTTCAGCTAAACATTCGAGTGATGCCAAAAAAAGCCTCATAAAATTCATTCAGTGTGAAGCCGGCTTTGGGGAAAAACATGAGTAATTGACTTACTCTGATGTTTAGCGGCCTCTGCTTGATTAGCATTCATAAATGTAAGGTGCTAAAATATATCTGTGACCTGCGAAGAGATTTACTCGACGCGGGCCGTGCACAGAATATCTAGACTCACAGTGAGGGGCAAAAGTACAAAGCAAATGTTGGAAGGTTTTCTCACATGGACGGCGGCAAAGTGAGGATGGGTGTGTGCTACATTTGAAATTAGTATTTAAGGCAGTGTCATGCACATCTGATTAGTGATTCCCGAATGTATGTGTTCAGTTAATTAAGAAATATATGTAAATAGGCTTTTGGCAGACACACTGCTCTGCAGATTGGAACACTTAGTCTCCTCGTGTCACAGGTAAGGAGATGCATTGGAAGGATTACCAGACAGACACCCTGGGGGAGAGATGCGGCGTTCGCAGCGACCTGCCAATAGCTGTAAATAGTGTCGCTCTGCCAGAAAGCCACAGACAAATGGCTCCAAGAAATGAATGCGTCTTGCAACTTTTATCCCTCGCTTCCTCCTCCCTGTTTTGACCCTAAATCCAATGACTCAAAAGCTTGGACCGTAATTCACAAATCGTATATTCCCCTACTCGGATCTGCTATCAGAAGATTCCGTGTGCCTTGTAATTCCTAAACAGTTTTACACACACAGTCACACTTTCAATCAAATCACATACATGGTCTTCCTCAGCGAATTGTGCTACCTCAGATGAAGGTTACGGGACCAAGTCACTGTAAGAACGTGACGTCTACGAACCCTAGGATCAGTGGTTTGATTCCCGCTTCCCCCTGGCTACAGTCTAGACAGTTTGATGTGTTATTTCTGAAAGCATAGTTGATCAAACTTCCTTGACAGTGCAATGACTCTTTACCTACAAAGAAAACAGTGGCAGAGTTTCTTTAATGCATTTCTTTATTGCAAAAGAACTCAGATGGCATTTGCAAATATTGCAGCCACATTCTGGCTTAAAATGAGATCTGGCTGTTTTCCTCATCAAAGCCACATGGGTTCAAATCCCATCACCCTGAGTCCCCTTTCTTTGTCTTTCATGAGTGTATCTCTCTCAAAAAGCAATAAAATGACAGGGGAGAAGTTGACTGGCCATTCTCCTTAATGGTGTTTCCCCTGGTTCTGTTGGCCCGGTATGTTACGCTGTTTTCAAAAGCACATTATTTGAGTCCATTTCAGACTAAATGCACAGCGTCTTTTATTGGTGTCTGGAGTGTGCCGTGATTGCAGCATTAAATGGCTGTTAAACCAGCCATTGTACCAATGCTGCCTGGAGATGTGCAGATAGACAGGTGTTCACAGAATACCCCGAGCACCACAGTCACTTGCTTATCGGTCTCCTAATTAGGACAGCAAATGCATTCAGAGTGGGGAATTGGTTGTCACCGCTCGACTATAGAAGCTAGGGAAGCAACACATATCAATGAGCCACACTCGGCCTGATTATCGATACAGATGCCTGGATATGGTTCCTGCTGGTTGCTCTTTCGGATGCTCTGTCTTACTTACAGCCAGTGTCAGAGGAGTAAAGATTTCTAATGTGTGACACCTCAAGCTGGAAGCTGGTGATAAACATAGGAGGGAAAAAAGGCAACTGTTGCATTGTGAGCTGGGGCAGCAATTGTCATGCATGATGATGTAAGCTCTGTGGTATGTGGGTCATTATTTGTTAATAGTGTTGTGTGGATATCTAGACGATTCCTGACAGACCTGGAAATGAGATCTATTTTATAGACTAGTGGGAAACAAACCACTTCATTTTGTGTAGGTATGGAACGTGTTCATGCTGCAGCATGAAAATAAGCATAAATTCATCGTTTTTTTTCAACGGACGCACTCTCAACTGGTCTCAGCTTTGTGTGAGTGACTGATTATTTCAAAGGCAGCAACAATCCCTTCATCTATTCACCAAAGCCAAGGTCACCCTGCTGACCTTATGTGCACTGTGCTTCTCTTTTCTGGAAACTCCTCCAGATGAACCCTTCTGTTTATCTCCACCTCTGTGCTGAGTCACGGGGGAACATGCAGCGATCACACTGTGTGCTTTCCATATGCTTTGCTGTGAGCTTAAGGAACCATTCCCACTGGAGCATGAAATCCCACCGCAAAGTCCCAGCACACCCCTCATCCCCTGAAGAAGCACTTTGAGTGTATTTGGTCAGGGTCATCTGGAAACTCAAAGGAAAACATAACTGTTTCTCCTTAAAAGCCATCTGGCAGATGCACAACATTCAGCTGCAGACCTCAGTAATATTTCATGCTACCTGAACAGCAGCGGCGTCACTTGACTTGGCCTCAGAAATGATGAAGAATCAGGAGGTTCAGCCGTGTTTGCCATTTAACACTGTTAGTAATTGTAACATTCAAATGTGATGATACCCCCAGGTAAAAATTGAATAATTCGGAGAGACGTTTGTAATGATGGCCATCATAAAATATCTATTACTTCCCTTATGTTCCTAAGTGGGGTTTTCGAAGTTAATGAAGCCCCGTGGGAATATGTCAGTGGGGCCAATGTGCAT
The DNA here is from genome assembly GCA_032270685.1 of Microctenopoma stevenorrisi. NCBI lineage: Eukaryota > Metazoa > Chordata > Actinopteri > Anabantiformes > Anabantidae > Microctenopoma > Microctenopoma stevenorrisi. The sequence goes on along the minus strand of JAUMTR010000004.1, from coordinate 13,984,824 downwards.
CATATGTGGATCCCCACTGATGTAATTATAATGTGAGCCCTAGATTGTAATTAGGAAGCACAGGTATATCCTTATACAGACTGCAGGGAAGCCACTGCATTGACTTTCAGTGCAACAGTTGTTGCTTAAGGAACAGGCCGGCCAAATGTCAGAACATGCTTGCTGGACTGTTTTCCACTGCACACAGACATTTATTCTCTATCACAGAGACACCCTCAGGGTTCGTAGATTCCACTCACGCATATATATATATATATATATATATATATATACCCAAGCATGATGGACAAAGACCGCCCAAAGGAGCGAGTTGGGCATTATATTCTATTTTATATACAGACATATATATATATATATATATATATATATAGAGAGAGAGAGAGAGAGAGAGAGAGAGAAGAGCTTATCACCTACATTCTTGGTTCATTTCTCGAAAGCAGTACTGGTGGTAAACAACTGATGTACAAGTGTTACGTTAAGTCAGTTAGGCTGCCACTGAAAAATATTAATATATGACTCATAAGCTGAGGCAAAAATTCACACCCACCAAAGTAGACCGTGGTTCACCAAGCAATATCTGTGGTGCATGGGTGCTGACTGCGCCAATCAATGTCAGTGTTCACTCCCACTGCAGCACAATCTCAGGCTTAATGTCTGACAGAGATCCCTCTGGAGGATGGGAGCCATGGAAGTGTCACTGGAACAACTTATTTACCCACCACTGCAGCATCATGCCCAAAGTCCTATCTCTGTGAAGAGGTGGTGGATATGAATGTTAGGCATGAATAGATCCACAGCTTAGAATTCTAGTAGGAGTTTGACCATAGAATATGGAAATACATATTAATTAAAAGGCCCACAAGTAGCAACCCATAAAGTACTTCTTCAGTACAAGTGGTACACATGTTGTACTGCACGACAGCAGACAGCAGGCTTCAGTTTCTGGCAGACATAACAATAATGCAGTTCACGAGCGCAGAAAGGACAACACTCTTCCCTCAGGCAAAGCTAAACCTAAACCACTGACATGTTTCATGGAAGACACAGCAAAACATTTCAAGCATTTCTGAGCATGCCATGGGCTGAAGGCAGAGGGTTTTTCAGTGTACCTATAAGAGAATGTCTGTAAAAAGACAACAGTAAACAAGGGGGCTGTGACAGCTCTTCACCAAAAGGGTCAAATGGCAGCAATACAAACACACGTTCTATTTGAAAACTCTCCCAAACTCACAACTATACGAATTCACGTTTTTCTGAATGCACGCATATATTCCATAATAGAAGCCAACAAGATAAAGTCTGCTCAAAACTCTAATCTGTTGACAGATTGCACAGACACCATAGGAAAGCAGCACATACCTTTGGGGAATGTCCTGGCAACTAGCAACCTCGTATTGACTTACTTGCTTTGTAAAGAGTGAGAACAAGTGCAACAATACTCCTAAAGCCCCGTTTGTGTGATGGAATCGAGGCTGGTGATTAAATTAAATTGAATGTTACAGGTAAGACATGTCCTTCCTATGTCCCCGTACCAGACAATAATGCTCTGCTGGCTTGGTGCCTAGGCAACCCTGCCATGTTCAGAGCAGGCTGGGAACTCTGCCACAGCGGCCAATCCTCATTTAATAAGAGGTTAGATATATGATCTGTAACAAGACCACTAATCCTCCAAAAATCTGTTTTTACTCTGACTGTAGGGAGACACAATTAACACCCGCACATGCAAATTCTGATGCCCGGCCTAATTTCCTGTCCAGCAGCTCACGTACAATAGGAGCCCTTCCTTTGTTTCCAATCACTATGGCCATGTTCCCATGAGCACAAAAGCCTCTGGAAGTCATTTGGAGTCTGACTTGGTTTCACACTCAGCCATCATGGCCTAAATTATAGCCTTTCTCAGTCACACATAATCTTGTAACTGTGCTTTGTCTGAGTAAAATAGCATCAGCACTGTAGAAGCTGAATTTGATTCACGGAATCTAAAATGTGCTAAATGTGTGTTGTCCAGGGTTCCTAATTTAGCTGCAGTCTAAGAGGAGCATTAATTACTTTCTGAGATTCACTCAGGATCAGTCACTTAGTTTTGGATGACAACAAAATCTGATTAAATTAGCCCGCGTCTCCAGTCTGTCTGAAATGCAACTGTCAGATTCAATTGAGGTGTTCAGTAGAACATGCAGCATGTCATCCACACGCATCACGCTTTTATCAGTTTCGGTGTGAGAGCGGGGTGAGGCGTTGTCTGCCAATCAATGTCCAATATTGTTAGCGTGCTGAGACAGTCTCACTGTTTTAATTTCATTAAAGACTTCTTGCTGTATTTTAATTTAATCTCACACAAACGCAAGAGACACGTCAATGCTATTTACAATAGTGTTGTCAAGATATAGTGAAGATAAAACAAATGACGGGATTAAAAAGACAGCAGGGAACATGCTGGCAGTATTTTCGGTCCTTGTTTATGGAGTTTTGATGAAATGTCACTAAGTCAAAAAGGCAAACACACTGGAACAGATGATGTTGGCAGATGATTGGCAGTGTAAACAAATGCAAACCATTTTGATTATACCATTGCTGACAAAAAAAAATAACTCGTGTTCTTTGAAAGATCATAATTCTAAAAGGAGAGAAAAGGCACTGAGGTAGTAATGATGCTGTCTTTCACTTATTCATAGTAAACAAATCAGTCTCAAAAGTCCTGAGTGATTTGCATTCAGTAGAGCTGAGAGGTGAGAATAAAAACACAGTGATTGTCTGTGGGAAAAACAATCAGAAAGTGACAAAGCAATTGTGTTGTTTCAACATAAAAAGCTGCTGCGTTGATGGTGCAAGCCCAGCGATCCGATCCCTAGATCCGCCTGACAGATGCTTTTGACGACTGTTTGATTGCAATTTGAAGTTGTTAAGAGATCATTTTGAAGGACACCTTTTGACTCAGGGGTGAAGATAACATTTCTTATTAGCATACCCAGTCTGCGTCTCGTGCGTTCAGCAGCAAGCAAGGCACAATAGGAGGAGAGAAAGTCCCTGTGTTAATACCCACGAGCAATCAGACCGAACCTGTTTTATACGTGTTCTGTTTGGTGTTCTGCTTAGAAAAGACTTCACAGCGGCGACAGCTTGAGCTGCAAAACATAATGAATTACACTATTTCAGGGGATATTTTACATTCAAGTGTATTTCATTAAGACGGAGCATACGCCCGAATAACAACTGATTCTAATTCTATTTCCTTTTTCCATTTTCTGTCAACACTCACCAGCTGATTTCTATCAGGTTTGCTAACTCCCCAGGTCTTAGGAATAAGCCCCAAACTTGCAAAACTAACAACTAGTGATTTTCATGCAAACCATAAAAACTCATTTTTTCCAGCTGAGAAACAAAATGACTTTTCCTTCTAAATGTCATGTTTTCCAGAGGAGGATGTGCCAGCATTAGAATATATGGTAGCAGTCAATGTGACAGCAGTATTTAAACACATTATTCGGGCCTCTGTCTCGATTCCCTCAGACTCCTGAAGAACAAGATGTGATTACAGAAGTATTAAGGTCTAGCTGTGTGGGAAATCTCTCTTCAATTGCATTATGGGAGAAGGTCACCAAATCAATAGATTTTTAAAAGCAAAGAAAAGGTAAAAGTGGGTCTCGCTGCTTCGGTTTCAAAGATAGGAAACAATAGTTATTACGGCGCTGCAGAATTCAGGTTTGTTGGTTGCTGCTCGCTTCTTTGACTTAATGGCTCTTTGCATGAAATGTATCCGCAAGTGTCTGCTATAGCTCAAAACTACTTCTCTTGACCCTCACCAGTGGTGCGGCGCTTTGTTTACACTGTGCAGACGCTCAATTACAAACAACATTACTTTCTATATTCCATAAAAATATCAATTTATCTCCCGTTAAATGGGATGATGTTTAAATGTACGCTGTCTTGCCTGCTAAGCCATTACCACCTTGCACTTGTTCTGTGTGAGCTCATTACACTTTCTTCAGACTGCTCGGATGGATTGTAAATTGCGCCCACAGGAATGGCTAATAAAAAGCAGTTGCTCTCCCTCGTTTTCACAACCTCTGAAACGTATCGTTGCTATGAACACGTTATGCTGCTCAGACTAGCTCACAGCAGCGGGCTGAGAGGAGATGGGACTAAAGGGGTCGAGTCATCGGACATTTTAGGGACACTTCAGAAAGGAAGATTGCTTCTGAGACGTCCATAAACGTAATCGCTGCTGCGGTAACTTATTTCATCTTTTCATCATCTCGTTGAAGGACCATGCGTGAGTCATGCTGTTGCACATGTGATGGAGTCAGACCTTACATAACGCATTTGTTCTATTGCTCTATGGTCACATGTCATCCCTCTAATAATAAGACCTGGAAGTGCTGTACATCCAGTGCCTGTGATCACACCTTAATGATGGATTTCACCACTGATTAAGCCAAACGAGGTGCTGCATCATTCATTACTACACACGTCACATGTGATAGCACAGGCGCTGCTGATTAAACTATGGCAAAGAGAAACACTGTGACCTCAGTGCAAAATGAAATAAAAAGGTTCGTGCTGAATCGTCTGGGGCCTTTTAACGTGTTGGTTAATCTGTCCAGTATATGCCGTGTTACTGTTTTAGTCTTGTCAGTAGATACAAATCTATCACATCCCTCCATGTTGTGGTGTCATTAGAGCGGCTGTGTCTTTGTCTGAATGCTTCTGCTGGATACAGACTGAGGTTTAGACTAGAGGCTCAAGGCAGCGTGCTCTATAATCTCTTTATCTGCTTTAAAGCCGTTAACACACAAGACACTGGTCCAAGAATCTTCCCCCCCAAAAAGAGGAGAGAGAACAGAAAACATGAGGTTGAGCACGTAGGATGTATTTGGTATTTGGTTATGCACTGTTCATATCACAGCATTATCTGATACAAACAGTACACGACTAAGATAAGGAAAGATGAAATTGCATTTCTCCCATTTTGCCTTTTTTTTATAACTGAAGAGAGGAATTAAACAGAGGAGGGTTATTATTTAAAAGATGAAAGCCCAGCTGAATGCCATGATTTAAACATGGAGGCTGGAGTACCAATCAATAAAAGACTGTTATGACACATTAAGCAAAGATAATTGGAAACTGTCTGCAAAAAAAAAAAAACAGATGGAAATGCAGAATATGTACTGTACATTTAGTCTAAGAAGCTAATTCATTTTGGCATTTTAAGAGCCATTAAATGTCCCAGTGAAATATATGCAGTGTGCTTAAAGCTGCCACTTCGAATGCCTGAATAAATAACATGCAAGATAAAAGTGGAGCATGATAAAATTAGAAGATGCAAAAAAAAGTCTAAATATCCTGATGTCAGAATTGTGCAATATCATCCCTGTGTTACAAACCATTTTACATTCTCCATACGAATGCTGCCGCCAGACTCTCACTTACACTCCACATTTCAAGCCACTGCAGCTGCTTATGTGTAGGTAGCACGGTGTAATCGCTGCTTACTTAATGATGGTAATTCAGTTGGCTTTAGATGTGAACCCATATTACAGGTGTTCAGTAGCACCTGCTGAAGAAATATGACATTATGTACTTGCAGGTGCACATCTTACATCTGCACCTGTAAGAAACTGTCCAGAAGCTGTACTCTGGTAGATAGAGATCTCCGTATCCACTGTGTGAAGGTAAATGGTCTCTCACACTGAGCATGCTTGTTTGTTTATCTCAAATCAGGGCGTGGCTTTATAGTGGAACATAGTAAACTCATTTACAGCCATGCATCATGTGTGACACACTGGTAATGTTTCCCAGCTCAGGACTGACACCGAACATTGTAGGTGCCTGAACAGCTTGCATGTTATAATTAAGCACTCTTGCTCAGTCTTACCAGTGGGGAACAAGGTTCAAATGGACTAAAGATTAGCATGTTAGCCCTAACAAACACTAATAATAGTAATAATAATGATGAAAACTTTATTGCTCGCTTTGAGGACATTGTTATTTGGACAGTTGCTTGACCTGTGTCAGCTCGACCACAGGGTTTCAGTGTCACCTCCACGTGTAGCTTTATGGGGGCTGAGAATCGAACCGCTGACTCAGAACTAGGCACCGCAGGCTTAAACAATAAAGTTTGATGATGCTGTAATATGTGTTATTCTTAATGCAGCACATTCACACACACAGTGTCCAGCTCACCAGCAGAAAGCCAGTCCTCACAACGCGGCACGCATTCATACTAATTCAACATGGTGTGACATCAATTTCACATTCTGTGGCACTTTTTCTTTTTTCTTCCCCCAGTTCTTCTTTTTCTCATCAGTGCAGGAGCAGTGGCTATGGTGCCTGTAATTCCCTAGAACAAACTTGCTGTTGGAAAAAAATTCACACGGACAAATCAATGGAATATTACGTTTGCAACGGCTCTATCAGCAGCTTTGAACACTCTCAGTTCCTCTCACTGCTTCAAACATCCTGCACCTGTACGGTCAAGACATTAAGTAAATACCTTATTAAAACTCGTATCTACCAAAACGCCGCCACGCACACAGTTAGACTCAACGTTTTTTTGAGAACAATCCCGTTTTCATTTATAGCTTTAAAGTCCAGTTTGCACTAAGGAACGTGGAGTATTTGATTTCATTATGCACGTTTCACTAGATCAGAGTCTCCCTGCTTGTCTGTGTCAATGTTCACTTCAAAGGTGAACCTTGCTGAGGCTGTCAGTAATCGCCCAGGGATGTATTTCATTACTGACTGATAGTTATTGACTGAACTGACAGCAGAGGGAGGTCAGGTCCTCCTGATGTCTTTTGCTTCATCATTGGTTTTTAAGGTATTAAGCTGGAGAAAACAATCCCCTCAACAATCAACACAGCCCTTTTCCTCCAACGGCCCGTAATCATCCCACGGGAAACTGGGTGTGTGATCTTAACAAAATATGTGTGTCCTTGTAATTGCCTCGGCATTCACTGCTTTCTAAACTATACTGTGAAGGTGACAGCGCGAGGCCCAGTGCACTGACATCCTGTGTAGGGAACAAGGTGGAAGAGTGGTGCAAAGTATGAGGTTAAAGGATGTGAAAAGGTGGGAAAATGAAATCCACAGGTTGCATGTGTCTGTGGTCCCTGTGCTGATTTGTAGTGGTGGTTCACAGGGGTTAACGTCTGCTCCCGTGGTAAACAGCAGGTAAGCTGAGGGGTTTTAAGTTTAGCAGAGGGAATTTTGTAATTGCTTTCTCGAATACTTCATCAAAGAAGATGTTAAGGCCACTGGGTGGGAGTCATTCAACACCTTGGGGCAACAACTCCTGGCAGCTGGAGTAAACACATTTTCTGGCATCTTCTGCAGGTGACACTGTGAGAATGTAGAGGAAAATGAAGCTGTGTGTACAGGACTTCAATATCTTGCCTCTAATATTGTCAGGCCTCAGCCTTCTGGCCAAGATTGATCTGCTGAGAGCGCCAGAGAGCTGGATGCTTTTTGGGATGATTCAGCATTGTTGTTGAGCCCAGTACAGAGTGTTCACACAGTGCTCAAGGTCTCACTCACATGTTTGGGCAGGTTGCTACTTTTCATTATTGGTAAAGTCACTTTTAATGTACCGTGTTATTATCAGCAGCTTAAAGGGCAAAACACATGTTCAAAGTTTAAACACAAAAACACTTTAAATCAGTATTAAGAGCTAAAGAACCCAGGTGTAAAACTCTTAATCATTTCTTCGTTGTGTCCCCCGCTGTCACCTTTAGCTATATTTAGGAAATTATCAGCTGCTATTTGTTGCATTTCATATCCAATCTCTGCCCTGGAGTCCACACGAAGGCCTCTTTTTTTCTTCTCCCCGACCCGTTTTGTATGCAAAGGCCCTCAACACTCAGCATGTCTAATCCTTTGAGAAAAGAGGGTGAGAGTGCGGCCTTGTACCCTGCAAACAGAAAGATAAAGAGGAAGAACTGAGCGGCTCCCTGACAAAATAAGAATAGGCTTGCTTTTTCAATCTCATCAGGATCAGGAGAGAGCAAAGATATGGGGAGCGAAGTTCGGAAAATGCAAGCGATGTGGACAGATAGAGCAGGAGAAAAAAGCTAAAGCTGCAGCACATTTTCTTCACCCATATGCACACTGAATGCTGAAGCACGGATTTGAAATCAAATTATGAACACTAGGGAGATTTTGCCAGAGGGGGTTCTCGGAGATGAGGAGCATGTGTATGTATCTGTGTGTCTTTATTCTGTATCTATGTGTCTGTGGAGCTCAGTGGTTCAGAGACACACCAAATGCCCCTTGGCTAATAGAGGTACTTGTGATCTTCTTTCTCTCATTCCCTTCAAACCTACCTCTCTGTCTGTCTGTCTGTCCATCTGTCTCTCCCAACCCCTCTCTCTAACTATGTATATCCCTAGTCTGCCTACCAGCCCCAGAGTCACAAGCTTAGCATCCATGGCGCAAGCCAGCACTTTGAAAAAGTCAAAGCTGCAGACCAAAGCAGCTTAGAGAGGCAGAGCACACAGAGGTCTCAATGTGAGCCTCTTTTTGTTACCACAATCTCCCCTGCTCGCCATGTTCTGATGCTCCCAGCAGGCTGCGGTAGAAGATACCTGTGTGTGATCACACCTGACGGAGGGCAGGACGCTACGCAGGTGCCCTGAAGCTCTCTGGCAACGCAACAAGCTCAACGTTGATCCGCGGCTGCACTCAGCAGAATGCCTGATAAGTCTCCTACGGTTCAGGGCTGCACGGTCAATGAATGATTGAAGCTTCCTAAACAGTTGTACTTTGAATGGTCCGGTCTTTACTCGTGCTCTCCACAGAATGCACAGGCTCGTTGGCTGTTGTTCATTCAAATTTATTTTCTGAATGGTAATTAGTTGTGCACAAGTGAAGAATTCCTTGGATGCACTTTCTCGTGGCCCTAACTGATGCAAAGTTTCTAACAATTTCAAAATTGAAGCTCGTTATGTAATTAGATTTTATTACAGCGTATTAGTTTTTATTATAGATCTCTCATTAGCCGAAGCCAGACAGCAAACATGAGGCACAATAAAATATTTAATGGTTATAGTAAAGTGATGGAAGTGTTGTTGCACTGTCCATATATTAAACAGTATCATGATGCTGCTGCCTCTGTCTCGACAAGGCGTTGCTGTATGTTAAACACACCACTGGAGTTTTAACGTCTCAGTGTCTCCATCACCTCATGTTTTAAGACATGAGCAACTTTTGTAACTGCAGCAGCATGCTGGGTCCACGTGAAAGGTCATCTGCTTCAAACGTCATCAGCTTGTTGTTTGACGTGCGTTAGTGGAGCCTACTCCACCTCCTGATGGCTCAGCTGACGGTTATCATAGTCCAGGTCGTCGTTGTGATGGGTACGGTACACAGGGACAGGCCTGGGTGGGCCCGGGACAAGCACAGGCCTAGGTTTAGGGAAAGATCCTAAATTTGTCTCCTTGTTTGTTGTGTTTCTTGTTCAAACCAACAACTTAAAGAAAGTCCCAGTGGATCCCAGCACCGCTGGTGTGAACACAGTGTTCACGTCTATGTTTTCTAACGTGTCAGAGCAGATTGTGACTATGACTTTATTTACACCATGTAAAAAAGCAAGTGTTGCTGAGTGAGATGTGGCACATGAACTTTATTTGATCAGATCAGATGAAACATATTTAAGAAAACATGAATTGACTTCAGGTACCCATAATCAACAGAGTTTCTTGTCAGTTCAGGCAGGCTTACAGATTTAAAGCTTAGCTTTTTTTTATTTAAAGACAGCAGGCACTTACTGTGTCACTCATTTAAATCACACCAAATGCTCAGAGCTCTGCACATGCAGGCTACGACTCATTCCTTCTGGTTTCTCACAGTGTGCGGCCTCATTTTTTTTTTTTCAGCACATCATATTCACTCTCATGCCGCCTCAGGTAAAAGAAATCAAACTTTTGTGAGGCAGACAGACATGTAAAATTGAAGCTTAAGCGAGAGTCCTGCCTGAAGTGATGCCCAGTTCACACACACAGAGGTAGTGATAGTAGAAATACGTGTGGCACTGGAGAGGCTGCTGATGCGGCGCGTGTGAAGGGGAAATTCAGGAAAAGTTGCCCTGAGGAAAAGTCTTTTTTTATGCTTTGCCCAAGTGGGAGCGTGTAAGATTAACTGTAGGATTCACGCTTCCTCAAGGTTGCCATGAAGGTCCTTCCGTTGGACAGCATGAGGAATAGCTCACCGTTTCAGATTACCTGGCTGGTTCTGGGCGGGGTGTGTTTAGAAAGTGGGTGTCGTCTTCCCCTGCTTTGTTTTATTAACAACACACCTCCTGAAAGTTGGACCCCTCCAGCCGACATTTTGATTTTATGACTTGCAGCGCTTCTGTTTGGACTTTACGGGAGTCCAAGTGTTTACTGAGGTAAATCAGAAAGTCAACCTGGAGACTTTGTGTGTGTGGGTGTCTGAAGTTGCACTCATGTGTGTGAGTGGGTGGAAGTGTGGGAGTGTATCAGCAAGTTCTTCCTTCGTTGTGGATCCTTGTTTATTATCAGCGAGTATAAAAAGTATTAGTTCCTGTTGAAAAAGCCCAAAGGTCCCTTCTGAAGAGAGTCGAAACAGACCTTTTGTTAAACATCCTCAACAAGCAGAAATTATTTTGCATGCACGGGAAAATGTGATTAACTATTAAGTGAATGGTTCTCACCAAAGCACAGCTTTATGTTCTTTAATCATATCAAACCAAAAGATAATATGCATCCTGTAGAAACAGATGGCATTTCTCCAGCGCTTCAGACAGCATGAGTCAAGCTTTTATTGATGTTTAAATGGCAACGGCATATATCCATGGTAATAGGGATTCATTGGATGCATTTCAGCATGGCTAGTGAATCATAAGCTCTGCGCTGAGAGGCAGGGACACGGACTTATCCCTCACAGCAGCATCTCTTAAATTCTGATTAACCCCAGGTTAGGTTAGCCAAACATTTACATTAACAGTGCAAAAACCTCATCAATAATTCCATAGCACGGCTTATCTGCTCAGCCATTCGATTATGCGAGTCTTTTCCTCGTGCATTTTAATCTCATTTCCCGCAGTTTAAAAATGTTGTTGTTGTTTCATCTCCACCTGGCCCCTCAATAATTATACACTTTAATAAATGCTAATTGCGATGGTTTAGCCATGATAGTGTTTCCTCATTTGTAGAATTGCAAACCACAGAGCTGCGTTCTTCTCCGGTGGATTTGTGAGGTCGAAAAGGTCAGGTCGTGACACCGTGCTTCTGCACACATATTATGCTTCCTCATGTTTAGTGCCAACGTCCGTGCACTGCAGATATCGTCGTGTTGTTGTTGCAACAGGTGAGTCTTCAGTCACTGTGTCCTTTAGGATTAAGCATATCGTTAGAGCAGAAGAAAAAAAAATCACTGCAGCGCTATTCATTGCACGCTACCTTCTCCTCTGCAATCTTGTTACTTTGCTGCAAAGGCAGAAAGATCAGACTCATAAATATTGTCTCTTCTGGCACTGATGAAAAACAAACAGCCAATTAAAATCCAGCTTACCTCTCCTGGGTATTTGCCTTCTACATTCTCCCACTTCCTCTCTTTTCTTCTCGTCTGTCTGTCATACTACTGTGGGTGAGGTGCAGCCTAGTTTGGAGATCTAGGTTGCAAAGGCATATACTGTATATTTTTCATGATGAGCACCGAGGCAGTCTCGCCGCCAACGTCTGTCCTTTACACATAGCAACGCATTCATGTTACAGTGTCTCTTCACTTACGAGGTCTAAATGAACACCGCGCCGTCCTCTGTCTAGATTGGTTCATATCGTGTTGACTTCTCCGTTTGTCGGGGGTTAGGCTGCCGTGTGTTTACTCCCCTACGTGGAGCTCGGCTTCCTGAAAACGCTCATGGTGGCAGAATAGGACACAGAGCACAGGAATTCTGCCTTCCCCTGCTGTTGTACCTCGCCTTGAAAGGTGCACAGACAAAGTGGGAGCTGACATGTTGCTGTCACTGACACGAAGTGATGTCTTTGCAGATCGCCCCGCAGCCGCGCTCGTGTTGTGACCACTCAGGTTCCAATGCTCAAACACCGGGAATTGCTGACAAAAAGGCTATTTGAACACTGGCTCAACATAAGTCAGAGTTATAAAAAGCACCATGGCATCAGAGCTACAGTCGGCAAGAGCGAGAGCCCAAATCAAATCCTGTGCACAGCCATAACCTTCTTTATTCCTTTTGGTGGATTTCTCTCCCCTGTGCCCGTGCAGATTAACTGGACTGGTTTAGGCCACAAAAGCATGTGTGACCCAAATGCAATGCATAATTTAAACCAGAAACATCTTAAGTCCAATAGAAACTCATGAGTTCACCTGATTGGTTTGTTGGTCTTACTTTTGAGGAAAGAAATCATTTTTTAACTTTTTATTCTCCCGTTTGAACAGCTCGTAAAAACCATTATTTCCAGAAATAATCTGTTTTTTGCTTCTTTGCACAAATCAGATTTGTGCAAACAATTTAGAAATACTACAAAAATAGTCTCTCGCTCTTACACACACACACACACACACAGCGTCAGGTAGCAGAGCTCAGTTATGATCTTTCCAATGTACTGCTCATATTACTTTCACAAGACTGAGCACAGCTCTTTAGGTTCAATGAAGTTCAGTGTTTATGTTTCACGCTCAAAATAAATCGTGAGTGAATTACAGACACGTTTCTGAAAGACGTTCACGTTTACATTCTGGTAGTCGTAGCTCTGCGAAACACTTTGGTTAAAGTTCTGAAAGGTTCTGTCAAGGTCAAAGAAGATCCTTCACACGCCTTGATTGTAGCAGCGAAATTCACAATTTCTACCAAATCAAAGAAACGCTTTAATAACCAAAATCAGGTTGCATTTTGCAAAAATGGTCAGAACAGCTGGCTCTTAATTTGCCTTGCCAGTTTTTGGAGAGGGTGAACATACCTCATTGTCCATTGCAATTACTCACAGTGTGAAATGAACAGGCCTTCGAGCAGGCTAACAAAGGTGAACCAAAAGGTATCTCTGCAGTGCAGCGAGTGTTAAAACGGCAGGGAGGGATCACCCATGTCTCATCTCTGTGGTTGATTACAGTGCTGAACTGGTGTATTTTATTTTACAGTAAAGTAACTAAACGTATGGTAATACATGCAGCCCTTTAAATGCTGATTATGGTAATCCACACTTGGAGGGCTATAAGGCATTGGAGTGATGACGCGGCGTATCTGGGGTAAAACCAGATGATCTAAAAGCCTCTTCTATTGTTTTTGAACTCAACCAAATAAGTGTGTTCTTTATTAAAGTTGATGAAGGTTAGGGGGGGGCATGAACCAGACGGAACGGCCCTCTGTGTTCATTTGTGCTGACTGCTGCTCGTGTCAATAAAAAGAGCAAACCTTTTGGCCTCCAAAGCTCTTCTCTTCCTCAGTCAGTCCAGCAGCTAAATTATGCCAAAGCATTTCTGTCTGCTTCAAGGCGAGCGCCCTGATTGCCTCATCACTGCCAGCCAACACTCTATGCCAAGTACAGCCCTTGTCTGAAATACTTGCCAATCAATCATAGGCACAAACTTTCCCATCTGATGGATGCTGGAAACCCACAGAGCGCGTCCAGATGGTTTCAGAATTCAAAGCAGCTTCCTTGATCTCCATATTAGGCAGCGATCTTCTAGTCGTAGACTTTTTCTTCACGCTCAAATCGACTGTCAGCCAGATGACCAGCTGTGTTTCTACCAGCTCCTTGAGGTGTCACTGTTTAAGTTGTGTTCTGTGCTGGGAAAAAAACCCAACACATTTTGTTTAGTCTGTGAATTCTCTAAATGAATACAACTTCAAGGCAGATGGATTAAGCTACAGTTGGGTGTTAACTCAGCCAGCACAGCGAGATGCAACTGTTTGCTGAGTGTTGGATCCGGCGCTCTGGTTTGCGAAGGCACCACATTTTACATGAGATGCCAGTCTTGTTAGAATCTCTCATTTATGGCTCTGCGGTGTGGTTAAAGCTCTCAGGGCAGAAAAAAAGGAGAAAAACACACACCTGAGCTTGGAAAACACAAAAACACATTCAGCCAAACAGTCTCTTTAACTTATGCACAGTATATTCAGAAGATATAGGACTCTGTTCAAGACTTTGTGCAAACCATACTCAGCTATCTCCCCCATCAAGCTCTCCGTCTCCCTTTGGAAGCTTGTCAACTCTGGTTAAGCGATGTGTCAGGAATAAAAAGACATAGGCCGATTAGTTCTTCTCTCCTCCTCACTGCTCCACACAATCATCTCCATGCCATCTCTAACATCTCTGATGACAGACAGATTGCTCGCAGCATTTCCTGTCCTCATTGGATTCCCTTCACCCCCCCGTCCCTCCCCTCACTCCATCTTTTGGCGGTTTAGTGCCATGTGTGCTCACCATCCAGAAAGTTTCTGCCAGTGAAGTGAAGGGTGTAAGAAACATGTCCCAGCGGGTAGCTGAAGGATTCTTCTTCCAGTGAGCTCATTTGAGGTGAGAATTTGACAACGTTAGTGAGCGTCCTTTGCTGCTCTCTTTCATCCATAATACTCCTTACGATATGATTCTCTGCATCACTGACAGGGCTCAAAGTGCACTGTACCAGAGGCAGTCACAAAGTAACACGGCCTGCAGCCGTCTGTCAAACCCTGAAATACCTGACCCATGACTTTATGTCCATACTGTAAACGGCACCGACTCCTCGGTTCACAAGGGACCTTATCAGGTCACACAGGCTATCTGTAACAATCCAAGTAACAATAAGCTGTGTGAGTAAACCATGTCTCGTATGTTTGTGCATGTAGCTGCACCAGCTCATCTTACTAAGTCAGGGCGTCATAGAGAGAGAGGGGCAGATGCCCAATCATTCACATTAACCGGGATTTTATCTGCAGAGATCGACCTGTATAAACATTACATATAGAGAGTATATCTATTTTTGCACCGTGGAGATAAAAAGTGAAAAAAGCAAGGATTAAAAAATGAAACTTGACATTTAAAAACCTTCTTAATGGCTGCTGTCATCAGAAAGTTGTATAAGACTCTCTAATGCAGCCCAAACATTTGTGTCCGCACAGACTGTGCCAAAACGAAAGCTGCCAATTCATTTATGTTTGTAACATTTATTATCTTTGACACATGATTCTGAATAATTTTCCATCCAGATGTTTGAACAGTCCAGAGTTGCCACTGTGTTCTGTTCTGCCCACATATGGTACGTGTCCATGTACACATCCTGAATGTAGCATGAACAGGACGTGTTAATCAACCTTATCAGGGCGCGAGCATAACAGGTAGGAACATCTCCTTTGGTCAGACTTTTTCCAACCTCAAGTCACAAATATATGTCTATAAAATGTATTGAGCCAAACATAGAAGAGATTTCAGCCACTGATCCCAGAGGGCTTCCTCTGCCACCGGAGCCCGTGGTTGTGGGACGTTCAAACCAACCTGCTGAGTCTGGAAGTGATCACACACGACACAGAGATCTATATTTATGCAACAGAGTGTAATCGGGTAACCATGGTAACCTGAGATAAGCCAACAGCATGACCTTGTTGTGGTGCTGGGATTTGAAGTGATAAGTAGCTAAAGCAGAGGTCTGCTGAGCTTGTGACCTTTTCTGTGTATCCTGGGTAGTTCCTCATGAAAGTGAGTAAAGCACCGTCACCCCACAGTCATGTGACTGTATGAAGCCTTTTCTGGTTCACCTCCACACCAAAACTCCCCAATCAATCAGTCAGTCAGTCAGTTTGATCCGACCTGAATGCAGAAGGAGCAGCTGAATACAGAAGCGAAAGCTATTTTCGGTGTGGAGATTTACATGCTGTGTGTTTGCTGCATTGTGGAACTGTAGAATCTCATGAATATTATCACAACTTTGTTTTTTTTCACTGAGGAGGATATGTAAAGGTCCCTTTAGTCGTGCTGCACAGGTACGGGCCGATGTTTAGGACCATACGTTAGGAATCCGTGCTCCGGGGGTCCAGGGAGACAGATAATGATTCTGCTTCGGTCTGTGTTCTTACCAGCTACTACTGTTTATCGGTTTAATTTGCTGATCAATAAACCCAGTCAATTAGTCAACCTACCCATGAATTACTATTTGCTCATGCACACAGCGACGTGTGCGCCTGTCAAATACTGTGTGGGCCCATCACAAACACGGGGGTCACTTTAATTAAACATGGAAATTGTTACAGCTTCCTGCTCCTCTCCACCTCACGTCAGCTTTGCCTGTCGTCGCCCTCGTTACAGCGGCGCTCGCCACCATTGACGTGCAAATTGGCCCCGCTCGATCATCTCTCTATTGTTGTGCACGTTAAATTGCAGTGTTGCCCAGCAGGAGGAAAATCTACGAGGTCTCTGATAGGCTGCTAATGTTTCCTCAT
This sequence comes from Microctenopoma stevenorrisi, assembly GCA_032270685.1. Classification (NCBI taxonomy): domain Eukaryota; kingdom Metazoa; phylum Chordata; class Actinopteri; order Anabantiformes; family Anabantidae; genus Microctenopoma; species Microctenopoma stevenorrisi. The sequence continues at coordinate 13,968,434 of JAUMTR010000004.1, read as the reverse complement.
CAAGTGTCATTAATCTCACTTTGAGAGCGCTAAGTGGCAAAGTTTAGCAGCTTCAGTGTACTTATGGTTCAAGAGAGCTTTGCCAGTAACGCCTGACAGTTTGCTTTAGGGTGACGTTTCACACTTTGGGTTCTCGTTATCACCCAGTGGGTCCGAGCTGCTACAGGACACACGAATGAGTTCCGTATTGGGATTCCGTATAAGTTTGTGCAAGCTTGTGTTGCACATAGGTAATATGTGTTACATTTAACGCCACAGACAGAGCAGCTGTAATCACACACTTAGACATATAAGGCACTAGTGTGGAAGTCAGCAGAAAGCAGCTGCGTACGCTTTTATCAGGCCCCATTAAAAACCCATCATCCACGTTGCTTCATGACGTGCAAACAAATGAATCCTCCGCCTGCTGTACAGTACGTAGCATGTGTGAGCTGCACACACAATACAAAGGTTATTTAGTTTCATTAGCGCCGCAAAAATAAGCAACCTTCTGAAGATTTCCATAAAAAATCTAATTATTTCTGCCTTGTAGGATAATAGCTGAGGCGTCTTTCATGTTGGTGTGAATGTAGCTTGTCATCTTGTCATTACTTTGGTGGTGGTGGTGTGTGTGTGTGTGTGTGTGTGTGTGTGTGTGTGTGCCATGTCTTAAAAGCACAGTAGACAGCACAATTATAAAAGTCCATTAATGGGCTCATATTTGTCTCCAGAGTCAAATAACTTATCCGTTCCCGTTAAAGTCCAACACACTGCAAATGATTCAAAAATCACGGTAATAATATTCATGAGATTATGATGAACTCTGCAAATGTTTATCTCTTCATTGAGTATTGATGGAAAATTAAGTTGACCTTAGAGTCGGTTCAATATGCGGCGGCATGACGGAACCGCTTAATGGAAGTCAAGCACAATAAATGTTTTTTATTATTTATTTCTTTATTGACATGGCATTTTGATCATATTTGTTGCACGGCTGTTGCTTTGTGTTGTGCAGGACAGCAGCCAACACAATTTCTACTTTGCTCGAGGGTTCGGCTGTACCCTAAAGGTAATAATAGCACGGTCGTGGCTTAAATGTCAATGGCTTGAATCTCTAATCAGGTCTTTTATTGAATATCGGTCAGTTTTATTGTTCGGCTCTGACAGTCATTGGCTTCTCTTTTGCTACAGCTCCTTAAAAAGTGCGGTTTCTTCCAGTGCATTTTCTTTGATTGCACTTTTGATTTATGCATTTCAATATTATGCTCAGTAATGTTTTAGTGGCCTAATTCTTGACTTAATGGCCCAACGTTTCCCAGAGCTCCTCTTTGGGTTTGACAGAAATGAAGCAGGGTGTGCTATATTACAAATGTGAGTTTCACCGGGCTTTTAAATCCTGTTTTTAAGACTTGCCACCTTGATTAGAAACACAGAGGAAACGCTGAATGCGTTTTTTTTAAGCTGATCCTCCTTTTTATTGGGTACATGTTTCTCAGGTTACTTTTCTGCCCTGTTCCAGACACATTTGTGGGAGGTGAAGGGAGGAATCTTAACTGTGGAGTTATGGTGTGTTTCCTCTGTGCTTGTGACGAGCTAACTCTTTCACCTGATGATGAATTCCGTCTCCAAGACATTTTCCAGATAACAGCACAAACATGAGGAGCAGCATGTAGCCAATTTAGCATTAAACAGATGATTGTGATGTGAACTGAGGATACTGTTGACGCTCCGCTTGGCTGTTTAAGCACACTCCCTGCTGAACTTCTTTGACTCGCTCAAGTGTAAATCCAATCATAAATCTTTTAAAACCAAATAGACGTAGCCTTGTAATGTTAAATGTTAATTATGCATTAAGATCAGCAAGGTGGGCGTCATTTATATTTCTATCCATGTGTCAGCTAGTCCTCGTATTAAGATGCACGACTCTGCAGCCTGCTTCTAATTGCTTCTGCACCACAGACTTTTTTAGATTCTCACCATAATTCCTCTTGATTTTCCAGTATTTTCTGAAACCTGAGGTGCGGCAGCCCCCTCTCAATCTTTTTTGGTCCTCTGACAGCTATAATCTTATTTTATATCAGATGTCTGTCTGTTTTATTAACATTATTTAATATCCGACGACATGCCAGCTCAGTTCGCATAACGCTGCGTGACCATTAAATATTGTTTTTAATCTTGATCATTGACCAAGTGTGAAAGAACTCAACCTATAGATGTATTAGCTTCAGACTCAAAGCACTGCCACATTACACTCCGGGGACAAGATTTATTCAGCAACCTACAAGAGTGATCGATTGTGAAACGTCCCTCAACATAATAAACATGAAAAGGAATTGAATAAAAGACTAGACAGTATTAATTTCCAGCTCAAACACTGAATGGCTGAATATATACAATCAGCCAAGGCCTCTGAGGGATTTTCCTTTAGAATAAAGACACAATACTCAAAGGCTGAAAGACACAAGGCGTCTGATGGCAGATATGATACTGATGTAGAGTAAAGATGTTTATGCTATGGGACAAGATGTAGAAGTATTCTTTGGGAGTTGACTTGTAATAACTTCATGTCAATTTCAAAAAAGCTCCTGAGGTATTTCATCTAGCGTGAGGAAAACAGATTTATTTCTCGGTTTTAACCAAGATATGTTCTGTTTGAAAGAAAGTGTTTTGTCAGGAGACAAAAACAGATTTGTCTTCAGACTGACCTTGTCCTGCAATTATAGTAAAAGTCTCAGAGTTCCCACAGGTGCTAACGAGGACAACTGGACATCTCTGAATGATAAAATCATTTCTTTTTTGAATTAGACAAATCTGTTTCTCTATCAGCGATGACGCTGAAAAGGCCAGTGTGAGGAGCTGGCGCACTCAATATAACCCCTTTCCACCTACAGACACTAAATCCTCCTCCAGCTCGCTGAAAGCAATCAGGTCAAAAATAGGACGATCTCAGAGAGGATCAATCTGCAATGGAGGGACTTCATTATGCACAGTTTTAAATGTGCCCTTCGAGACAAAGCACAAGAGTCGCTGAGAAAATGAGACACACAGCATGAAAGCAGAAAATTGCCTGTGTGATAAAGACAATTTAAGAGGGTGAAGAAGAGTGGTGGGGAGGGGGAGGTGGAGGAGACAGAGACTTAAAGCACGAGATCAGAAAGGAACTCAAAATAGTGACATGAGTTCTTTGTTTTTTCTCCCAGTGCACTCCAAACTGAGCAAGCCCTGCCTCATCACGCCATCTGCTGTAACGCGTCTCCCCCCTCATCTTCTTGTTCTCCTCCTTGAATAACTACTTCTCTCCACACACCGATGAAAGCAGCATGGTAATGGTGACAAAACAAGGCTGCCAGCTTCCCAAACATGTGTGTGTGTGTGTGTGTGTGTGTTGTCAGGCGTCATGCTTGTGTTGGCATGTGGGGGTGCTTCTAACTAACCCATCCTGCTCGGTGCCTTCCAGAATTCCACTTACATTACACGTGAGATCAACGTGGCCCCGCGTTGTGCCCTGCACAACCGAGACAGGCAGGAGCAACAGCCAGCAAGCCGAAGTTTGCTGCTTTTTCCAGCTCACCAGCTGACCGGGTTCCCAGTGAAGCAAAGCATCAGGCTCACAAATAGATGCGTTCCACGCACAACACGAGTAAAAGAAGAGGCGTCTTCATTATCTGCGCGTTTGACATACATGAGAAGCTTTGTTTGTCGTGTTGCAGAAGGCTGCACAGTGCTGCTCCTCCTGTTTGCAGTGTGAGCTTAGTTTATTATTTAAAGAAACCTGTGAGGTGCCAGGAGTGAGCTGCGCACCGCACATGTGTTTAATCCAAATGGAGCAGGAGCAACAAAAGCTGCAGCATGTTTTTTAAAGTCAGCTTTCTTTACAGTGCAGACAGTTTGCATTTCACTGCTGGAGGGTGATACCGGTTATTTTCAACTAAGCTTTGTTTATTCTACTTTTTCCCATCATGCTGATTGATTCTGTTAAAATATTCAATAGCAGACTGTAGAGCTTGATATTTTACTTTGCCTCTTCAGCAGTTGGAAAAAGGGATTAAAACACGTCTTTCCAACAAAATAACAATCACACAACAATAAGACCTGGTTTCAACCGATTTTCAATTATCCATTGCCTGAAGCTGGAGCACATTGCAGTATTGGATATGTTATTTTAACAAGCACACGCTGAACTCAAACCCTCTGATGCTGCATTCGCTGCTTGCTGTTTAATCTGGAAATGCCAGCTGCAGGACGGGGGAGATTGTCAAGAGGTAATGAGAAGTAGAGGCTGTGATACCAGCCACCTGAGTAACCAATTCAGGATCCTCGTGTCAGTAATCCATGGTATTTAATTATTTTAATGAGTGAATAATTAATTGCAATGAAAAGTTTTAGTCTCGCTAATAACACGTAATACTGTTCTAACTGTTACACGCTGATAATTATTCAGTCACAGCTACTTTAAGATATATTTAATTGCATTGTGAGTGTGCGGAGAGGCTGTGCTGTAATCTCATTTAAATTCGGGTAGCACAGGAATGCGGTATTTTGCACTGGAAAACAAGCTGCGAACACAATATTGTTACAGTGACCTCTTTTATGTGGAAGTTGGCAAACGTGTTTCCACATCCTGGCTTCAGCCAAAAACAAAGCTACGGTGAGAAATCCCTGCGTTCATCACTACAAATGATCTTTTTTCACACCGACATTCCTCACAGCTGATATGATTATAGTCACATTAATACATATATATGAGTTTAATGCTTATGAAGTCAGCTTTTCATCTGTAATAGGATCATTGTTTAGGTTATTTGTTTAAGAACTTACACAGACTCACGTTTAATGGAGACGCACTGTGAATTCCTTTCACAGCGGAGTCATAAAGGTCAGACAGTTAATGTGATTGTATTCCAACATAATACCATATACGGGTTTTAGAATGTGTCAGACAGTTAATGTGATTGTATTCCAACATAATGACCACACCGAACGCCGCAAGTGTCTCGGTGGAAAATAAATTTGCTAAATTCTAGTGTCGGATAGTTTGAATAACTGCTTTTTAGCCAATGGCCTTTCTGTGTCCATCTTGTTAGTGTCTCTTCTCTTGAGACAGAACTGCACCAACAGTCAAAACTCATTTCGCTCCCATTAAACACTGCTCAGTAGCTGGGCACACACACACACACACACACACACACACACACACGCTCTTCAGAGAATTCCAATCTTTCTTTAAATGAGAGCTTAACTACCCTCAAACTGATTTCTCCACTGATTCTTAATTATGGATTTTCTCCTTTCTGCTGTCGGGGCCTGTAATAATGCAAACAAGCCAAACAAACTTGCAGATAGAAACAGCTCCTCTGTCACTGGAATGAAAACACGCCATACTGTAGCATTAGCTCACAAGCCTCATTATTTCTACGTGTGGTTATTAGCGAGGCAGCGGAGACAGCTGCAAAGAGAAGCGCATACAGTTGTAGAGACTAAACGCTCCCCAGCTTCTCCAGTCTCCTCCACATGTTGAACCCATCCTGTGCTCCTCAGCGGGAAGGTTAAGTGGCTGCTTGTTATTTGGTTGTGTGTCTGCCTCTCTTCCCATCCATCCATCGCTACACCTTTGGGAAATTAGGTCATTAGACAGAAGCGCTGGCTCCTCCTCCATGTGCAGCTCTTATTTTGGGCCAACCACACCAAATGATGGCAGATTATCAATTTACTGTTGTCACTGGCTGCGGGACAAATGATGCGACAAACTGTTGCTGTTTCGCTGCCTCCTGGTGATAATCTGTTTGTCATCATGCTGCGGATACATTGTTAGTATCTGTTAGCATGTGCACTCCAACAGGAGCTTGACACCTGACTAGCTGATAATCTACAAGGATGGTTTGTCCTGCTGCAGCGTGTGGATTTGTCAGTGTTACTGCCATGAAAACGATGGTAACGGATCGTTTTCACTGGAACATATTCTCAATGAATGACCAAACGGAGGAGGTTATCTTTGGCACGACAACGCAGAAAGCTTAATTAGTTTGGTTTTCCATGGTGCGCTTTAACACGATAGGTTTATTATTTCCCTTCTCCAGAGTAAATATCATAATGAACGTACTCTGTTCATGGCTGAAATGACTCGTGATAGGTGTAGGCATGACTTGGAGGAAGATGATGGAAAATTTGAAAAGTGATACTATATGGAAGACCTACATCAAAGCCACAGCCTGTTGCTGTTCCTTCAAAGGCAGCCATTATTTCCCAGTCAGTAAAACTTTGGCTTTTTTGTGTGATTACACAGACACCGCACACTCCTGCTTCTCTCTTTCTTTCATGATATTCTTCTCCTTTAATCTTTTTTTTCTCCCCTCCAACTTAATCATCGTACGGCTGATGGGTTTTTAAATGTGGGAAGGGTGCAGGACGGGACCCGGGCACGGGATGACCCCTTTATCAGCAGTGAGCAGCCTGTGACTGGGCCCGAGTTCTTGACTAAATGATTCCCCTGGAGAGTTGTGGTTCTGGCATACAGTCAGACTGTGCTGACTGTCACGCGCAGATGTATGGATGTTATTCGACCCTTGTGCCGGCTGGCCAGGAGACTGGGCCGTGTGAAGGTGATGCATATTTTATCGCTGTGGGCTCAACGCTGTCTGCAAAGAGAGCTGACTTACATTGAGTTGTTTTGGTAGCGGGCTTCAGTAGTGTCTGGGCGTGTTTTGAGGTTTTCTTACCGACTGCTCTTCAATCTTTTTTTTCTTCTTTTTTATCGTACAGTGACACTGGGGACACTGCGAGTGCTTGGAGGTTTGTGGAAATTTCCCAGCTGAGTATGAAGGATGTGTCTGCCAGCAGTGTCAACTGCAGCTTTTTAAACTAACCAAGGGGAAAGCAGCAACAAGAAAACAGTTTACACTGGCATTACATCATCACATTTTTTTTGCCAACTTTAGTTTAAATTAAAAGGTCTGCTCCACCAAGAAATGACTTGTGTTGCTCTCCCCTGCTGTAACACAAGAGTGAATCACACTGCTCCCAGTTAAAGAGGCTTGTACGTCGGGCGCCGGTTCCTTGTTCGGGCAGGGAAATCTCAGATGTAGTTTGCTCCCAGGAATTGCCAGCAGCAGCAGAACCGTAAACACTAATCCATTTAAAGCTTACCATACAGAACCACTGAGACTTCCACTGGTACAATGCTCAGATTTCTCTGTTACATGTGAGGTCTGACTAATTATTTTTAGCACTGTTCTTCAGCCAGACGTGGGCAAGAAGAAAAAAATCTTTCTAAGGTGTTAAGTTGCTCACTGCACTGCTCGTTACAAGCCCAAGACATATCTCTGCTGTTATAACTGCTTGGTTTCCATACATTAAGCAGAGGGATAAGTGGTGGACTTCATTAAATTAACAAATTCAACGTGTGAAACTGCATCTGAATCTTAGTTGGCACAGCGTAATGCTCAATTTATTTATACTGCTGCACTCATTTTAGCCAAGAAATAATGGCCAATTAAAAGATTTACAGACAGAGCAAGAGGATGTTTTTGGAGGAACGAGTGCTTTTCACAGGATATGTTTAACATTTCACAGCACTGCTGACATAACAATACGGCCAGAAATAATAAAACTGCGGCAGATTTTCATTTTGAGTTTGGAGGACTCTGCAGTCTGCAGGGCAGCTGCTCATCAAACAGCATTGGACTCGTGCTATAGTGTTCACCGTCCAGTGGTAGCAGAAAAAGAGATGCTGTTGTGGCGTCTTTGCATTTGAGTCACTGAGAAGGCTTCAGCAAACAGAGCAATGCTTAATGACCATTTTTATCATGGAGGCTTTGCATTTGGTAATTGGTGTTACTGTCAATCAGGAAAACATTGCTCTCATTAAGGGAAAAGCATTATGGGATAAATATGTCCACTTAAAAATGTTTCATTATTGATTAAAATGTCCCCCATGCTGTTAAAGATACTTTGATACTTCAATTTGATTTGACTTTGATTCACAACCCTAGAAAAGAGCCAATGCTTTTAAAACTGAGGCACCAACACAATATTTGTCAATTTATTTCCACCATATTTTCTTAATGCACTGTATAGCAATAAGTTGTATCAAGGGACACACTGAGAAAGTGTTCTCTGTGTTATCGTCATTGATTTCTTTCCCCCCTCTCTGAAACATTACGTTGCCTGTAGCCAACTGGAGGAGCACAATTACATCTGATCATCTAATATCAACTTCTAGAAGTAGACGATCTGTTGCTCCTTCTATAACTGTCCTATTATAATGTCTCATGTGCTGCACACGGAGAAATGTGGAATTCTGCTCTGTGGGAATATTCAGTATATTAGCTACTCTATATCAAAGTGTTTCCTCACGAATGTAGCCAACAATGAAGCAGCTCTTCTATAGTTAACAAGCCCTAAAACCCCAAATCGTTCAGTATACACCATCAGAATCTGGAATGTTCTCAGACGTTTCTTAGCACGGACCGTTGCACAACATCAGCCTAATTGCCCCACTTTTAGCAATCACCCAAGTCCTTTGTCCTGCCTAAAAGAGCATGTATTAATATAAAGCTTAGACCCAAAAGAGAAGCTGTGCAACGGGCAAAAAAGATGACAGTCAGAACAAAACCCTTCTATGATTGGGAAAATTACTTTTTATGCTTCAGAGAGGGAACTCGGTGAGGAATTGATGTATCAGAGCAAGAGATGCGGGGTGTCTGGGGGCTTTGGCAAAAGAATAACGCACACAGGGAGTTTTCTCCAGCAGGACAAAATATCTGTATTGTTTCCTTTTTCTGTTTAGACGTAAGGCAGATGTGTGGGCATACACACTTACAAACCCAGAGACAAACTGCACCTCTTGTTCAACACACTGGAACGCGTGACGACATTTCTGAACGTTGACACCGCAACAGTTACGCAGGAGATTGGAAGCTCAGAGATCTGTCAACAAATGTTAATTGTCGAGTACATTGGGGCAGAGTCAGTCGGCCACGAACTACACTCACAGCACAGCTCGTATCCAGAGTCATATTCAACTCAAGGCTGCACACTAAAAATCTTAGCGAGGAATTCACTCAAGCGAAGAGGTGAGAGGTTGATTTTGCTACAGTGAGGTTAATATCAGCCCTGTTATATCCTGAGGCGAGCCAAGCTCGTTTATATGTATGAATCATTAATTGTGTAAAAACCTAGGTTTGTTGTGAGTAAGCCGTTTCTTCTCCTCTCACCCTCGCCTCCTGAGTCTGCGAGTTAGACTGAGAGTTTTCAAAGGCTCTGCTGAAGTGGAGCATCAGGACATTTATACACAAACTCTATCATGTAATACATCTTCCACAAAGTAGAAGAACTACACATTCAGTCTTTGTGATGGCAAATTAATTGCGGGGTTATCAGCTCAGGGTGGTTATTATCTTATCTAATCTTATCTTATCTTATCTCACATTCACTCTTAGTGCCTTTAAATAACAATCACTCAACAGCATTAGCAAATGTCCACCTCTGCAGTGTTTTCTGTGCCACAGAGTGGGAGTAGGTGCTGCTGTGTTCTCCACAGTCCCACCGTGATGCTACCAAAGTCAGCCAGGTGGATGAGATGAGCACTCAGAGATGTGAGATTACCCACCATAGGCAGGCAGCGGCACCATAAAAGATATGAATGTTGTCCAATTCTAAATGACAAGACGGCACAACTCCATTATATGACAAGGTCAGAAACAGGGCGGAGGAGGGAGGGGAACGGCTGTATAGCAAATGGATTCTTAGGATTGGAGATAAGACTGTGAGTGCTCCCCTACATGATTATATTACTTTTATATCCCAACAGACTGTTTTGTAGCTTGAGAGTTTGTGGCCGCAGTGGTGCAGCGGCTCAGTCCAGGCTATAGACTCTGAGAGCAGCATTTAGTATCCTGAGGAAAATCACTTTGATTGTAATGTGTCAGTTGTAAAAGCTGAGATTTCTTTGAGCTTTATTAAAACTGTCTAGTCGAGTCTGTGGCCTTCAGGTTCAGCTCGTGGACAGCCACCCTGATGTTATCCTGTCGGAGAATTCTCTCTTCCTACGCGGCCCAGCAGCAGCAAGGCACCCCCATCTCTTGATGCTTCCGCCACCTTTCTTCTCTGTTAGGACGATTCTTCATGTTGCTTCATGGTTCTCTTTCTTTTAACACCATGCATACACGCATGTGTTATTCACTTCAGCGTCTGGTCAGTTCCAACAGCATTGTGGAAAAAAGTCCACAGACCACCGGACCAGCTGTTTAGCATCGCATGATGTCCACATGCAGCATAAACTCTGTTGCAGTAAGTTTTGATGATCACATGTTTAATGCTAGCTAGGCTGTTTCCTTTGTAGAAGGCAGTGGCAACATTAAGATCATTTGACGTTAACATCTCTGTTATTTTGCCGACTGTTCAGGTGAAAAATGAAATCAATCAATCTGAGTCTGAAGTTTAGTGGAAAAAGAGCCAATTTATTATTTTGCTCACAGAGTGTAAAAGATGAACACAGCGCTCACATCAAATGGGTCCTTCAATAAAAGACAAGATGATTGTTTTCTCCAACAGTAAAGGTCACGATCATCTGCCAAGCTAAAGCATAGTTCAGCCTCGCCCTTGAATCTCACAAATTGTGGTCACGTCTTCATGTTTCAATCAGGAGGAAATTTTCAAATGCAATAGCAACTAAGCAGCAGTTTGATTTTCCTGTGGTAATTGGTAGATTTGTATTTGTGGCCGAGCAGCAGGCAAATATTACTAAGGCAAAAGTAATGAGAGCCTTTTGCTACCTGTCAGACATGCAATGTTCAAATGTCCACGGGAGAAAAGAAACATTCGCCATTCATTGCTTTTCATCTCAGACCCAGCCTGTCGCCCACAATTCAGACTTAATATGATGTGTCATTTCAGGCTGTCTGACACTCAAATGTAACCAGACTTGTTCTTTTTTCCACCTGTAGCCAGAGCAGCGTATGAAACAGGAATGTTATTTTGTGCGTGACTGATAGATGCTGGTGAGAGTTTTCTGTAGATACTGATCAGACTGGTGACATGGAAGCGAGAGATGCTCATGCTCAGAGGAATCAGTCAGCATGAGGCATTGGGGGATTTTTTTACTGTTAATGATATCTAGTAGTGCATGACCAAGGACACGGGAGATAAATCCACGAGTAAGGCCTGGAGGTGCTCGACTTCCAACCCGGAAAAACTGGCTTTGATTCATTGGAAGCCAGTTTGGCAGAGTGAACTCCAACGAACCAAATATTGTAAATATTCTACCTAAATGATGTTTTTGTGGTTTCATGTCACACATCTATGACGCTGAGACATTAGATGACCGCTCAGACCAACAATTAATTCATATTATCTAAACCACTTTAATTGGATTTGAAAACATACTTGAACTAGAAAGTTGTTCTGTTAAAGTTACTTTTCTTTTTATTTCAGATGAGCTCATTTTTCTTTCATAATCTGACGTCTGTTTGGCAGCGAGTTTGTGCTATCAGGCGCCAATAAAGGATGATGCATTAGTTTGTTTTACCGTAGTTTACGACTATCCCAGCACGTCTGTGACTCCGGGCTAATTGAATTCCATTGAAGATGTAAATAAAAATCCATATTTTTATTCTTACAAAAGACAGAGGCCTGCAGGTTTAGGCAAATTTAACTGAAGCATGAGTCAGAAGAAACGTTGTTGGAGACTATTTTTAACAGCCGGTTTATAACAGCGGATAATACTGTAAATATCAAATCACTGATTCAAAACAAGCTTGTGTTCTTTGTGATATAAAGACAGGTGTAACAAAAGCTGCTTCATATCCAACTACAGTGATAGTTTTATTAGAAACATGCTCTATTATAATTTCATAATAATAATAATGATAATTTGTATTGTAGTTGTCTGAAATACTTCAATGTTGTGTAAATGGTCCTTTTTTATGGTCAGATATAAATTAATAATAGGAAATATAATTTAATACATAGGAGTATACTGGTAAAACATTCCTCTAAAAGCTGCAAGCATATGTAGCCTCCTCATTACAATATGCATTATATATTACAATAAATATACATTATACTGTGCAGGAGCCATAATGCATAGTGTCATTATTTTACTGAACATAAGTTCTCCTCACTTCACTGTATTTTTTGCATAACAATAAAGCTCCAAGGCACAGGGGAATAATCTTTGTGTATTTATGGGAAATAAGTCAGATGTAGAACATCACTGGTCACTGTAATGTGGAACTAAAAGTTAGAATTCACATATCACATTCATACCAGAACAGGCTTTTAGATTGAGATGCATATTTGTGGAATGTATTCTTGTTTTTTTGTTGCTGATAATAGAACAACTGATCAATTAAATAATGACATTTACTTCTAATTTATGTCAGATCAGCCACAATTCATTTACTTCATATTTATGTCAGATCAGCCATAATTCAGTTAAAGATTATTGTGCGACATTGCGACAAGGACAGTAGAGATGGAGGATCGGAGCTATTGATGTAATGTTTACGAACAGCACAATCTAGAGGGAACATACTGTGTATTGGCAGTGGGACCTGATGCAGTCTAACATATACACCAGACATACAGGTGCAGCGGTTTGTAGGGCTCCATGCAGGAATTGCATCAGTGCACAGTGATGAGCATTGTAATAACAAACGGAATCCACTGTACGTACGGTATGAGATCCACACGAGCAGAAGATGCTGGGGCATTAATGTGTCTGAGAAATTATTTGCATTGTGTCACAGAGGCGGCTGCGTCTAGAAGAGACTGAATCAACAACGAGCAAACAACTGAGCGCTTCTGTGTGATTCCAGCACTGTCGGTACATTCTCGCAACGTCATGCAAGGCGGAGAGAGGGAAAGGAGCCAAGCGACAGCCACCACCAACTGGTGCTGCAACAGTCAATTAGACTGACATCTGTCAGGGAAACACTTCATCTCCGTCGGATATAATTTAACATGAGATATGGACAAGTTGGAAGCTCAGAGAACATATTGCACTGGTGTTCAGTCCCCATAAAGCTGCTGGGAATAATTAGATTGTTTGATGTGTCTAACCTGTCTCCCAATCCCCTGTGTCAGAGGTGAAGTCCGGTCCAATTATTTTGTTCACAATTATGAATAAAAAGTTGACATTCTTGGTAAGAAAATCAACAATGCAAAACAAAACATTTTACTTTATGCCTCTATTAATCGAATATGTTTCTCTCTTCTCACTGCAAGACATTCATTGTTCAAGTGCCTCATCCCACAGAGGTGTTACTTCTCTTAGAGTATTATCAGCCTACAACAATTATTTGCCTGCGTCTCAGGGGTTTGTTGCAGCCAGCCGCTACACAAGCAGAATGTTAACAGGTGTTGTCGATGTTATGATGCGCTGTGCCTCATGTGAGCATTATTTCAATCATTTGATTTCTCTGTTTTATTATATTATTATATTATTATTATCCTGTGTTCTCCTAACTGACGTTTAACCATTTGTTGTTGACGCATTCAAGTCTCTGCTGCCCAGTAAACCAACAGGCTTCGTTCCGCTGACCTTTGCCAGACTTTTACCTCCCCGTCAGGACAAATGTGTTTGCCAGCAACGACAGACAGCAGCAACCCCATGAGCCAGCCTCCTACGTGCTCCCGCTCACTCCCTCTTTTTGCTCTGTCCATCGTCCTCTCTTCTCTTCTCCATCTGTCCATGTTGGCAAACAAACTTAGATGTTATCCACCAAGAAGATGTATCGCCGGATGAAGAGGACCAGACACGGATGCCACCATCGTTTCCTCTCCATTACACATCAACACTTTTTGGCTCGTTTTCCGTTTGATCCAAACTTCGGCTTGTGTGTTGATGCACACAGTCGAGATGTGCCATATTCAGCTGAGCCAAGAGCTACCTCGGGGATCCTTTTCCTCCCAGCGTGTCTTTCCTCTGACTGGCTACTCCTTGAGATGAGGAAGTCAGTAAAGGAAGAAGTTGGGTTTAATCGGCACACCTCCTGTGTTTTTTCATCCCTGTGGCACCACTGAGAGCACACAGTAACACTGCTACAGTAGATTCTTACACAGGGAGGTTGACACAAATTAGATTTGCATCTGATGCATTCACTTTTTGTTTCACTCACTGTAATTTTAGCAGAAAGCATGGCGGCGTCTTTAGCAGGCTCCTTGATGCTGATGGCGGTAGTGAGAACATTGTTTTTATTGTCGTGTTCTTGTAAAGTTTTAAATTGAGCTCTTGCCAAGAGAAAAATATGTCTTGGATTGATTTAAGTTCCCACTGAGGTTTATGTAGCAATCAAAAGCAGTGCCCCGCAGGGAAAAGGTCTGGAGGAGAGGGCAGCACACACTACTTAGTGATAGGATTTATTAGTGACAGCCACAGCACATGCACACGCAACAGGCAATCACAAATCTGAGAGCGTGAATTAACTGAACGAGCCAGTGGGATCTGATAACCTTAGAATTATTGATATTCAGATAAAAGCAAGCCCATAACCGTCCCGTATCACTCACGCATTCATTCTTTTCCTACATAAATGGTCAATACTTTTTAGTGAGCAGTAAATCAGGATGTCAGCGCACTAAGGGACGGTTTCTTATTCTGCGTCATCACTGCAAATGTGTGGTGGTAAACGGCAATTTTTCTCTTTATAGATGTGATGATATGATCATATGAGCAGTAAAAGATATATACAACACTTTTTTCTTTGTCTTTGACCAACAAATTAAATGGACATAACTAACATAATATACACTATACAACGTCTTCAAGACGTAAACAGGACTAAGAACTCAGCCGTGCTAGTAGCTCTGTAGGGCTGTGTGCACGTGTTCACAGTGCATAATAACGCTGTAGATGATGTGTCCAGTGGTTGTTGTGGTATTTCTGTGGTGGATCTGTGGTGGATACAAGTGTAAAAGGTCAACTTTTCTGGGTGCACAGTGTAGAGGGTATATATATACATATATACTCATCCATATGCTGTGCTGTCATAATTACATCTCCTTTCTATGAACAAGCTCAGCTCGTCCCTGTCTTACCTCCCACACACACAGCTACCAAGGGCAAACTCAACTGAGCAACACTCGTAACCCAGAGTCCTCACTCTGCACTTGTTTCCCTTTCATCAGTGCGACAGCTAGCTGGGGGGGAATTTGGCAGGTCCTTCCTGAGGAAGCCATAAATTCAAGGCAAAACACAGCAACTGCTTATTTACCTCAGCCAGGATGAGAACATTCAGTGCTTCCAAGATGTAGGTTTTCCTGCAAATACAAAAAAAACATGATGAAAAGCTGAACTTTTGCTCTGAGCTGTCCCTCGGGTACTTAGAGGCACCGAAGTAGTGGAGGGAGTCAAAAGGAAAGTTTAATCGATCCTTGAGAATGAAATCTGAGAACCTGGAAATCAAGCCGGCAGGGCAGCTTCTCTGTCTTATATAAATATCCTACAGATTAGAGAGAGTGCATATATCAAAGTGGGTCAAACCACGCAAAGAAGAAATTAACAGATCAATCAAAGAGGCACTCTGCTCCCCACTGACCGACGCCTCGTCAATCCTTCAGATGAGACTGATTAAGCCTGAAGTTACAGGGTGGATGTTTCATCTGTGACATATTTTAATGATGTAAATAAGTCAGTGGATCTCAAGGAAAATTAATGACCCACTTTGGGCACCTTTAATTTCCATATGTCCTCTTTCCTCATGTTAAGTGCATGTTATTGAAAAGAATCATTAGTGAGAAAAGGAAGAGAGATGAGACGTGAGCCCAAGTGGAGCAGCTTATAAGGCTGTAGAATGTCAAAGTCAAGGTTGTGCGTACCAAAGGGAGAAGAGGAGGACAAGACAGAAAGACGAAAAGATGGCTCTATTAATGCTGAAATATGAAAGATAGTGCAACACTTTGTGCTCCGGGCAACAACAAACATTAGAGTTTAATAAAGCAAGTCAAAGAGAAAGTGTTAAAATGCTGTTTCCATTCCAGCTTTCCCCAGGCAACTACTGTTGAGGTATGGTCATTTTCTCAATCTTCCAAAATTCCTTGACGATGTTTTTAATTGAGTTGTGTACTCTAAATCCACGACAGTCCCCTCCATGCGCATACATGAAGGGGATTTAGACCTGAAACGTGTCACACAAGTCAGGCTACACCAGCCACACACTGTGGGAAACTTTCAGAACATCCATTGAAATAATACATAGACATAATCTTTTATCTGAAAAGAAACAAGGGCTTCTCTGCATATCTCTTGTTTTTATTACTCTAATTAAATGTCACAAGGACTGTGTTCTCAAAGGGGGTCACTGAGAAAGAAACACTCTTTAAAGCCCAATGTTTGAAACTGAGCTCTTACTCACCTGATTAAAAATCAGGATTACTAACAATGGGAATAACAGCGGATATGATCCCTGATCTTTCTTTGAGATTGTATGATTAAACACTATCTTCATTTGTCAGTGTGTGCACTTGAGGGTACGACAGTAAAGATCCACTATCTGGAGGTAAAGACGGCGCTGCTCCAGGTTACCTTGCTCTTGCTCTCTGATGCACTTGACTGTGTCACTGACTGAGGACTCAAGCGAAGCCTTCCCAAGAGGAGATTTAAAGAAAAACCCTGGGTTGGCTTATCTTTGATGCTCACATTGCTCCCTAATGCTTAGATGCGTACAGTAACACACGTGTTGAGTGGAGGAAGCGGGGCAGCACATCATGATCACAGGCACTTTGAAATGAAAATGGGCTCATAATTAGAAGACAGTGTGTGTGTGTGTGTGTGTGTGTGTGTGTGTGTGTGTGTGTGTTCCCACTCTGATGTGTAAATGTTATATCTACCTGTGCTCCATCTTGAGGATGAAACATGCCACAGAGTAAGGGCAGCAGTCTTGTGTCCTGGGAGAGGTGGAGATCTTTGACTGGAAAGTTTGCTTTCATACATGTCCACAGCTGAAACACTGCTCTTCATTCTGCATGTTATTTCTCACTGAGCCACCTTTCTTCTCCTTTCTACTCAATCTGAGAGAGCCCGGTGAAGTTGGTTTTCACTTTGAGGTGGTGGATGAGTTGGGTGTGGAAACGTCTTGCGTCCTCTATTTTCCCATCGTGAGTTTGACCGTCTCAGTGTCTACATGCATGTCGTGTGCTGTACTTCCTTCTGAATGAGGATTTCAGTTTACTGGACCACTGGCATGTGTGATGCTTTATATCACATTTGCGCTGAACCACACCTATTTGTTTTTCACACCTGCACACAAAGAGCCTCCGTGCTTTCTCCTAATGCACCTGCTGCTTATGAATTTACACGTTGAGCCGCATGTATGCACGAGCTGTGTTCCTATCTCTTTCCTCTCTCCTCTCCTGCTTCCCCGTTGGCTCTTAGCATGTCCCTCACGTTTGGAAGTTCAATCAATACTGCAGCCAGGTCTCGCAGACTTGTGCTGCTTTGTGGACAGAATTCAGACCGGTATTGTACTCTCCCCACCGAAATACTGCAGCCCAAGCACAGCATGCATCACAGAGCAGCCTGGTTAAAAATAGACAGCAACTCCAGCTACATCCCTCTGATACTCCCTAAAACTGAAACTCATACGTTAGCATTACATGCACACATGTATGTAGCTCAGGCGTAACAGGTGTCTGTATTTTGTATTCCATATGCACGTATACATCCTTGCACACTTTTTTTTTTTGACAAGCAGATTGAACAGTGTGAAATAGCAGCGCTGATCTGAAATCTATTACACTCACAGATGTATTGTCTGTCCTTAATGGTGGTCCTTTGTGAAAGGCTATAATAGGGCACAGGTAAATGGTCCATTAAGGCTCTGAAGTGCTGAAAAAGACTATTTAGCTATGTCTTCAGGCCAATTTGTACAATGCATATTTATCACTGCACCTATTCACTTGTTTTAACTGTGGGGTCCTTCTAAAACCATATCCTCTACCATCTGAGGAAGGTTTCCAGGCTGCAAAGCAGCAGCAAACAAAATAAAACAAAAGTGTTTGATATCTGTGATGAGATTTGTCAAAATGAAACTATTTATCTGATGGTACTGGAGTGTGAAGTGTGCAGTGTTTGATGAAGGACATAATTTTATGCTGACTGGTTTTTGTAATGAGCCTGGAAGCAGAAGATGACAGTGGAGTGGGGACTGGTGTGTACACGGAGGATGCTGATGTCCTGAAGGGCAGTGTAGCTGTCCGTGGTGCTGAAACAGTGGTTGGCCCAACTAATGACCTCTCCGGGGTGCTGGTTCCAATTCCCCCTCTGAATCTGTTTCAGTTCGGTTGCTGGACAATAAAAAGTCAAGCATTTCTTTTCACCTCCATTCTGTGCGTTCATATTTAGACAAGCATAATTATTCAGAGGCTCATGCTGGCATTGTTTTCTTTTGCTAACCCTGGTTTGCTCCTGCATTAGGCTCATCGGGTAATGTCATGCTAATTTCAATAGCTACATTTTCCCGACATCAATTATGTAAGAGCAATAAATTGGCTATTTGTTAGTGTTTGCTCAGTGATGGGCTGTAAATCTGCTCGGCTTCAGCTT
This sequence comes from Microctenopoma stevenorrisi, assembly GCA_032270685.1. NCBI lineage: Eukaryota > Metazoa > Chordata > Actinopteri > Anabantiformes > Anabantidae > Microctenopoma > Microctenopoma stevenorrisi. The sequence continues at coordinate 13,949,914 of JAUMTR010000004.1, read as the reverse complement.
CACTACAGTACCAGCAGAGGCTCCTGTATGAAAAGGGTCACTGCCCCACTTGATACAACACATCTACTCACATAGTTTACACAGTCTTACATACTTAAAGTCTACAGTTTGTCTACTTTTGTTGCCTTTTTATGTGATTGTGTTGTTGTTTGTTGGGAAATATACAGTAATATTTTTCTCAAGTCCAAATGAAATGTTATCAATCAGTCAGCCAGTTAAAATTAGGTCTGCAGCTTGTTTCAGGAGCCTGAGACAATGTTTCTTGATGTTTTATGAATCTCCCCGCTGAGGGACCAACTAAGATCAAATCTGCTGGAACAAACACATCGTGCATGCCGTGTATTCTACCCCGCAATATGTGCAGCCTAACCCTATTGTACCATTGCAGTTTGCTTCCACTTTGCAACTCTGGCACGTCTTCTGCTAATGGATTATTAATCACATTTATCTCCATAGGAAACAACGTTTCAGACAAACCTCCCATTGCGTTCTCGGGGTCACGCGGTGCACACCGGGCGAGGGCTTCTGTGGATGTGAGCGAGGAAATGTGACATTCTAAAGGTGCACATCACACTGAGAGAGTGACACAGTGTTCAGCACAAATGCTCTAAGACATTCTCTCCCTGTCTTTCTCCATTGCCTCAGTGTGAAGTGCTGCCACCTCCCATGTTAACAATATGAACTCTATTTGCATTCCCACATTGACAATAAAAAAATACAGCACACAGCATAGTGCTGGCTTCACATTCTGTATAATCTGAAATCAATCACGCGCACTACATGCTCACCTGTACAACTCTGTAGGTAAAGACCCTTTCATCATCTCTTTAATCGTGAACTTTAAAAACCTCCCCTTCGTGATGAGCTGCCGTGTCAGTGTCTCCTCATCATTCTTTTTCTCAAAAGAAATTAGCGTGGTGCATACATTCATATATGTAAATAATTTCTGCCTCACAGACGCCTGTGATTAGCGGTGAGAGGGACGCTCTTCAAACGCTGCACCCAAGCCTGATGAGGTGTGTATCGAACGATGCGACTAAAAATGTAGGCCACATGCTGCCACGTACCCCCGGGGGGGAAGTGTAGGAGAGTTTCCTTAACTGCTGGGGCGGGCAAAGTCAGCACACTGTTAGCAGATGGAGATTGGCTGTCTCAGTTCTTCCCATCATCCCAATCCACTACCTGACCCGAGGCGCTGTTTTAATCACTCTTGGTATGGTACTGTGGCACAGCACGGTGCTCCACATCCACCCCACGCCGTCCTGTCCATCTCTCCCCTCTCCACTCAATGACTCCCACGCGCACTCGCTCCTTCTCGCATTCTCACTGCTAGAAATAGATTTGCATGCACGCATGCATACGTACGTTGTTCTGTTAAAGAGCGAGCCGTCCCTGCAGGTGCCTGCACTAAATATCAGCCAGGAATAACCCTCCAAACTTCCTGCTGGACTAATTAATTATTGAACTATGGGCAAGTGAGGACAGTCCACTTAACAGCTGAGGCCAGCTCTACATGTATGTGTGTATTTGTGAGGATGTAATAGTTTGAGGGGAATCCTCCAAAGTGAGACCATTTCCCTCTCCTGGCGGGAATAAGCATTTTCAATGAAAATGTATTTGTTCCTGTGTCTTCTAGTTGTTTAATGACTAAGCATTACCCATCAGTTCTTTTACTGTGGCTCACACTGGTCCTTTCCTTGAGCATTAAGTGGAAGCAGAGTCAGCAGCTGTGATGCGAGTGTCTGCTGAAATGCTTTCCTTGTGGCATTTTCATCATCCCTGTCACTCTGCGGAAGGTTAATGATGCTACTTCCACACAGCACCAAGTGTGTTTTTAGCAGAGCACGGTTGCCTGTTTTATGCAATCCTCTGATGACAATTTCTGGCTCAGGAAAAATGCTTTGTTGCTGTGTGGTGTGTACAATTTCAAGCTGCTGCCCTTTCACGTTATGCGATAGTAGATAAAACATATTGTTACGGAAGACTCAGATACTTTCAGTCATATCTTAATAGGGTTGTTTTTTTTTGTTAGTTTCCCCATTGCCAATCAGGAACAAGAAATAATCTGAGCAGCACTAATTCAATTTCCCCAGCATCTAAACCTCAGTGTTCTCAAATTGCATTTTAACTTATAATTCCCCAACACATTACATAATTGATTAGGCAAATTACACACACTTCCTTAGTCTTCCAATTCTTTTGAAACTGATATCTCATAACTTTTTAATTTAGTTCCTTTCTGCAACATTCTTAATGTACAATCCACTCTTTTAGTTTCATAGTTATTAGTATCAGTCTTTGAAGAAAACAGCCTGGGAAGAGCTTTGGTAGCTCTATATACACGTCGATCACCCTTCTATTTGATTTCATAAAGGCAGCAGTAGATATAAAATACGTTTGCATTACTTTAAATGAGCTTTTTACACTGTATTGTGTATAGTCCACTCTACTACATTTAGAGTAAATTACTGTACTTTTACCCCACTACAGGTATTTAGTTTCCCCCAGGGATGAACTGACTCACTATTGATTCTTTATGTACGTTTTATGAATATTACCTTCAGGGTGGGATTTGGAACAAAGAACCTTACTCGTACCTGTTTTATGGAAGTAAAGGGTTTGAGTGCTTCTCTTCCTTTGTGCCATAAAAAATCTGCACAGGTTAAATATACGCAAACCTATGTGTTGTTATATACAGTGTAACCTATATAGGTTTGCAAAGAGGTGCACTATAACAATGTCTCATGAATATTGCAGTGCGTAGCAGCTCTGTACTGCAGCCTGCCTCTGTAGCTAAAGATCCCTATTTAGATGACATTTTGCTGCATAGATACCGCCTACAAATCTCATCATACAATGCTATAACCATTTCTCATGACTCCCATCATCCACAAGTCCACCATGTAAATCCATTATGTGTACACTGCACTGTGAATGTGCGAGTGTAAGTGATTGCTGGATTATATAGATGGTACTCTGGCTTCTGGATGACTGGATGCATTGACTGGGTGACGGTTCCAGGATGAAATAGTGAGAGCTCTTTCTCTCTCTCACTCAAACCATCGTCTGATCATGCTGTATGTGCATGGTAGTGGAAATTACATTGCACAAAACAATCTCTTCTTCCTTTTAAATTACATTTTTTCACTCTCACTCTTTTTTCCCTCTGCCATGTGTTGGAGGTGTCAGTCTTGCTGGAAAGAATTTCAGCTTCTATCAGCAAGACCCTCAGGCTCAGGCTGCCACCCCCAAATCTATTATGCCTAAGAGCAGCTAATTACCCTTTGGACCAGCGTCTTCTTGATGGTTCATATGAAGAACCGGCGAGGGTTCGGGCTGGACAGACACAAGAGCACTCAAGCATAGAGAGGGGTTAGGTGAGAAAAATGGGTTTTAATAAAAATAAACACAAAACAACAACAGAACTCAAAGTCTTTCTACCAGGATGACAAACTAATAACTACCTGAGAGTTACCAGACTGAGGAACACACACACAGAGGCACGAACAATGGGTGAACTTGAAATCACTCCTAAGGAGGAAAAAACTCTTTGGCTAACATGGTTGCTAGCTGACTGCAATAGTTTGACATTATATGATTATATGATTATATGATATATGATATTATATGATTCACATGAATTGTACGATATTGTGGAGGGTTGCATTTAAAAATCTCTCATGAACTGACAAAGTTAGAGACACTACTGGATAAATGACTAATTGAATCACAGAGCGTACAAACCCTGTTACACATGGTCACCATCCTAATTCATCCTGTTAACATGCCAACATTTGCTAATTAGGAATAAATGGAAGTAGTGCAGTGAGGCTGATGGGAATGTGATGATGGGATCAGCAAAGCCATTAAGCATTGTGAATGTGGACAGAAATTTCATGGCAACTTGTCCAGTTGTTGTTTAGAAAATGCCGTCTGACGGACCAAACTTCATCACATTGTTTTCTACACTATTCAAGCTCTGACCACTGAGCTGTGCTTTTTAGCTGGTGCCAAAGCACAAAATAAGAAAGCTTTACTATGTTTAGCAAAGTTTGACAGAAAAATTTAAATCAACATAGCTTAGATGTTACTTTACATTTCTGTACATACTGTCTTTGTGTATGTATAACACTGGTAAGGTATTGTTCTGTCTAATGAGAAGCCACCAGTCATATGCACAGAGCTGCACAGTGATGGAAGTGAACAGCACTTCTTTGGTAACTGGGAACAAAAAGGAAAGAGTCTTTTTTACACAGTACTGGATTGATTCATGTCACCCTGCCCTTGTGGCTTTGCCGCAATTATGTTTCCCACTTCTTGGGCTGCAACAAGAGCCCAGTTGTTTTCCATCTTCATATTGTAGAACTTTCAGCCTTCAGGAAGAATTTCCCAGTGAGAAATTCACAGCGCTTGTGAGAGATTTATCGTCTGCAGTGGGAGCTTCCTGGAAGGAGATATGGGGTGGGAGTCATTGGTAATGGAGTCCTGGTGCACTGCCCCACCCCCCATCCCCCCTTTTCCCTTTCTCTCACACACACGCACACCACTACAAAAACCTACCCCACACACCCAAGTCACCTGAGCTGTAGCGAGGTCCTGGAGAACACAATGTGGCTGCAGATAAGGGAACACTGACAAATGAGCGGAGGCTTGTTTTTCTGAGTTGAAACAGAGTGCACTGTGAGACAAAATCTCTGCTGACAAAAAAAGAAAGGTTAGGGGGATGCTATGAGAGCACAGCAAAAGAAAAGCGAAGCACTTCTGGGCACCTCGGCAGAGAGGGCGAGGAGAGTGACAAATGAGATGATTCAGAGATGGTCAATAATGCCGCGTGTACTGTATGTGCAGCGGTGCAGCATACCCACATGGCTACGATTGCGCGAATGTGTGATCATACGCACAGAAAGAGAGATCAATAGAAAAGGGGACTAAACAATTTACAACAGCACCCCTCCAGATGACAGTAAAGGAAATGGTGCAATGCTTTACCAACAGAGCTGTCATAACACGGAGGTAGGGTACGTTAAGGGCATTGCTGAATGGCAGTAATCAGTGGATTTACTGCTCTATAGGTCAAAGTGCTATAGGCTGAACACATAAAAATTCCAATGCAGACCTCATGATCAATATGACATTAAAAGGACTGAAGATAAGCCTGTTACCATTTGTTATGGGTCATTGTGTGAGTATTGTTCGATGACTGTGCAGACAAGTTAAGCAAAATTATAATCCAGTACATGTCGTGCCAAGAACCGTTCTGGTTTTAATGATAAGGTTGGACAAGTATTGTGTGTGTGTGTGTATACATAGTGTGAACTTAATTATCTGTGTTGTGTTGTCCAAAATCTATTAAAGCCGTCTGAGGGGGGCCACACTGTTGCACTGGGTGACTTGTAGATACTCAGTAGTGCACATCTGCTGCAAAAATAATCCCCTTGAAATCACTCTGTCCCTGCTTGAGTAACTTCAAAAAACTACAGTTCCCAGTGGTTTTAGAAAATTACCAAGCGCCTAAACCCACACAGGTGATTTTAATTTATTTTTGCCTGATCGTGCTGCCAAAAATACTCACTAGCGAACCAAATGTTCCTGATAATTGTTCCCAACAAATACACTATTTATCCCTGTTTATGTTTGCCCATCTGTTTTGGGAAATAACTTTTTTTTTAAATGGAGCTGCCACAGAAAGGTTAGGGAAATTAAATATTAGATGTATCAACAGTCTAACAAACATTGGCTGGTTATTCATTATCATTCTACATTTCTAAGCAGAGGGACAAATAAAGACAAATGTCAGCTTTCTCCTTGGGCCAATATACATGAAAACATAATACGTGTAAACATAAGTCCAACTATATTGGTACAGATCCACAGTTTAGGCTATTTAAAGTCTTCAATATACTGATGAATCAACACATAGACTCAGACTCCTTCCTTCATTCATTTAAGAATCAGTTTTTTAACCCAACATTTTACCCCACCCCATTTCACTGTGACCTGTGAACAAAACACATAAATCTCTAAACACATAAAACTCTAAGTAGGCTTCATTAACAAGATGCTCTGATTACACGACAAACTCAAATCTACTTTAAATCCAGCAGTGTGACCAAAGACAAGACATAGATTTGGACACATTAGAGTAACCATGGAATAAATGAAGAAACACTTTCCTCACAGCACAACCTTGACAAATGAGAACCTTCCCATCCAAACAACAACCAGTGTCACATATAAGCCTCAGAAGCATATGGTCGATAAAATCTACTTTTGATTGACTTCTGCATTATGCAGTGTAATTATTGTCTTGCATAAAGCCTGTGGAACGTGACAACACTGTCCTGTTGTAAAACCTTTATAGAACATAACACCTGCCATTCTTTCACTTACAGGCATCGTGCTGATGCCGAATTTACCCTTGTTGCTTAAGAATCTCTGTAAATATTTACAGAGCCCATATAGATGAGACTCATGCGTGAATAAATGATAGCAGGTATTTAAACTACCGCTGATGCCAGGTGTCACTTGTTATTATGGGCAGTTGTTAGTCCTGCCTTTGCCTGAAAGAAAAGCAAGAGCGAAATCTCCGGGAATGGCAGGTCAGTATCGTGTGTGTGTGTGTGTGTGTGTGTGTGTGTGTCATAAGTAGGGGATTCCATAATAATACATCATTACAGTGAGAAAAACCTCATTCACTGATTTGATGACAGTAATTACCTGTGACAGTCAGCTCTATTATCTTGTTCAGAAAACTGAACAAGAAGTTCCCTGGCTCTGCAGTTTAGTTTCCCATTAACCCCTGGCGCCCTCCTTGACAGGTATGGAAGCGGGTAGTGGTCAAACTTCATCTGGTTCGAACATGCTACATTAGTGCGTGTCCTCGTCTTGCTGGAGAACAGAAATAGCTCAGGAATGATCAGACACAATCTAACTATGGAGGACGGTGTGATTTTTCTCATTTTAATAGCTAGCTTATATAATGGCTTGAGAATTACTGTGTTCCGTTACGTGTTTCATTGCGTGGCATGTGGTTGTTTGGTAGAGCATTGACGAGACACAATCCATCAGAAAATTTCAAAAAGGCAGCAGCGGAATAGCATACCTCGTAAAATAGCACACTTAGTACTTTGCTATCTTTGCAATGATGCTCCGTGAATTGTGACCTGTAGTGATGAAACAATATTTAGCTTAGAGCAGTACTAGAGCAGATGTTGCAGACACTATAACCTCATTCCCGTTTTATGTGCGTGCTCTACCTACAGGCATTGCTTTACCAAATGAGTAAAACTGACAATGCAACAGTAAAACAGTTAATGACTATATGGACTTTGTAATCATAATCACATGATTTCTACAACAATCAGTTTGAACAACTAGTTGATAGTAGACACACGTCTACTCAACCGACAATGGTCTGATATTGAATATCCTAGCATCAGGCTCTTGCTCCCTCATGTCTCATTTGGAATAGAAACAATCCATATAAACTCATCACCAGATGGCACTTTAATATAGCTCCCCAATGTAACCATTAAAATAAAATAGAGTGGGCATGATTCCTAGACATAAAGGAGGCACCAAGACCTCACCAGCACATGCTGGTGTACCCGTACCTGAAAACAAGCCACTGAAGAATTATAGACAGACATTCCAGCACAGTCCACAGCCTCCAGTACACAATCTAAATACTCACGTAAAGCAAGTTTGGGAGTAAAACATAGTTAGCACTACTACTAAGTAGTGTTTTATTTAATTGGATGCTGCTGACAATATGAATGTATCTGTGTGACAAACCTTCACTGGAGAAAAATATGTCCAGGATACATTTCTACAGTTCAGCATAACATGGAAATGCTCCCATACTGTACAAGGACCACTTCTTTGTACTTAATTAAGTACAGGCCTTGAGTAAGTCTACTTGCCACCTCTGTATTTGAGTTTTAGAGTGTATAGTGATATCATGAAAATAGTTTTCAGTTTGGAAAACTTGAAGAAGTCAGTCATTAAGAAGAAATCAGCTCCTTTCTAAACTCTACTGATGTACTCAACTTAGGAAGGAATCAGCAAACCCCCAGTACTCACACTAACACAGCATGACCGTTCTACAGCACTTTACATCACATGTCCAATAGAAACCCTTCATACTGTGTCGACTAGGAACAGTGTTGTCAGTCAACTCCTGAATTTCAGGTTCAGAGACATTTGCCTGTGAATCCCCTTTAACTCTTCACATACAGTGAGGTCTAACTTAAAGTTTCATTTTCCATCTAACTGTGTCAGACATTTGGTAAAACAAAAATGTCCAACATATGTGTGAAGAATGATGTAAACCAATCTGTTTTTTTGCATGTTCTGAAAGAATGTATTTGTAAGTTATATACAACATTGCTGCTGGTAACATCATGCAGTGTAATGGCGTCATTAAATTCCTTCTGTTTACAGCAAACATTAGTAAGTCTACAAAAACCATGAATGACCACTTATTCCCAGCTTACATCAAAGACTGACAGTTCTACTATATATAGAAACTAATATTTCAACAAAGTTTTTAAAGTCTTTGATTTATTATGGGAGCTTGGAGCAATCAAATAAAAGCAAAGGGATGTAATAAATGTGTTGTTCCTGTTGGGAGGCAACTATTAGACAGGCACAGTTGAGGTTCACAGTGATTTCTCAGCGGTGTGTTTGAACTCGTCTTGTCAGTCTTTAATCTAATCTTTTTCCCTTTGGCCCAGTTTGTGGCTGTCAGTCTCAATTTTAAACACAAGACAGAAGACGGTAAAGTGTGGTAGATGGTAGTTGAAAGGAAACTGCAGATCATAGTAAATAGCCAGTTGGTAAGTTAGGTGCGACAAGCATGAAGAGAGAAATGATGAGAAACGTAATGGCCGTGCCAGGCGCTTTTTGTGAAGGCTATGCTTTGAGATGGGGCCCATCTCTTCTGCCACAAAGCAGCCGCTGCCGTATTATCTGCACACAGTGATGTCTGAAAACACTGCTGATGCAGACGGAACATTTTAGGCGGACGGGAAAGATGCTAATGACAGGCGGGGACACTTTTGACCTTGGTGTAAAAGAAGTGATGGGACAAATTCATTGAAATAAGCTTCACAATAGGATAACAGCGCTTTCTTTTCAATAGATGTTGGCTGCAAAACATGACAGAAGTACCATTGTTACTTCAAAAGACTTCCCTTTTTAGTAGACAGCAAGTCAATGCTTCACAGCCACAATTTGATCTTTTAAACCACTTAATGTGGTAGGACTTCATGTGCTGCTCCCCCGGATTTGTTGAGTCATAATTAATGTTCAAGCTTTTTGGTGACTCTGTGTCCATTATTGGGAAAAAAAGCATAAATTGCTCCAGTCTAATGCAGACTGTTTTTGTTCAGTTTACTTTATTTTTCTTATTACCAGAGGAAGCTGACTAGCTTTCAGCATGACAGCAGGGGCAAGTCAACAACATCATTACAGATACCAAGAATAACCAGTCGTGAATCAGAGCATGTGCTAAATGTCAGAGCATTGCAAGTTGTCTATGCCATGATCTAGTGATTTTTTTTTTCTTCCATTTTTCTCATGTACTGCTACAAAAATGATTTCAAGGTTTGCTGACCCATGTCTGTACAGTTGGGAACAAGCTTAACACAGCATGAAAACACAAACTGTGCTTGCCCGGTTGCTATAGAGAACTGGGGATGCTTAAAGTTTGTAAAGTTTGGCAAGTTGCAGGCAATTTAGGACCATTTTTGTTTGTACCAGAGGTTTCTGCTCAATATATTTGTTCCAAAACTGGACATTTTCAACCCCTGAAATGCAATACATATCTGGTCCCATGTTAGTGAGACACAAAACACTAAACTAACACTAAAAGTTCGGGAGGCAGACGCCCTCTCCACCTTTAAGAGTAGACTTAAACCTTTCTTTGTGATCAAGCTTATAGGTAGAGATGGATCAGGTGACTCTGAACCATCTCTTAGTTAAGCTGCTATAGGTTTAGTCTGCTAGGGGACTTTCCTCACACTCTGAGCTCCTCTCCCTTCTTTTCTATCTCTCTCTCCCTCTCTCTCTCTCCCTCATTCTTGACATCATTATATGTTGTTAACATAGTGTCTTCTCTCTCCTCTAGTTGTACTCTCTCTCTCTCTCTCTCTCTCTCTCTCTCTCTCTCTCTCAGGTGTCCTCGACCTTGGAGCTGTGGTTGCTGGTCC
>JAUMTR010000004.1:13918915-13939603 GCA_032270685.1 Microctenopoma stevenorrisi | reverse complement strand
GATGGCCGCCCACCCTGAGTCTGGTTCTGCTGGAGGTTTCTTCCTCTTAAAGGGAGTTTTTCTCTCCACTGTTGCCTGAGTGCTCGCTCAAGTGGGACTGTTGGGTTTTCTCAATATTTCTGTATATATTGATATTATGTGTAAGGTCTTAAATTTTACACGGTAAAGTGCATTGAGACAACTTATGTTGTGAATTGGTGCTATATAAATAAATTGAATTGAATTGAATTAAACTTCAAGTGTATTTCTCCTGATACTTAACAATGCATTGATTAATTTTGCAGTGTCTCATAACACGGCAAAATCCCCATAATCATATGAGCTCCACAACAATGAGCTAACAGCTCATTTGGGGAGCTAACAGGCTCTAAATAAATTAGGAAGCAGAAATAATGAATAATATTGTATTAGCAATAACTCAAATTACTATATGTCAAATGAAAGAGGTCATTTGTTGCACGGAGAATTATCACCCAACATCTCTGTGGAGAATTTGATCATTTTCGGTTTTTAACCAAAAACATCTGTTAAACCCACGGCCTGACATGTGGCCAACTCTTGCTGTTGGCTGATGAGCATGTTATTCCCCTCAGGAGTTGGTGGAGACCAAAAAAGAGTCAATAGGAGAAAATTGCTGGAGGTTGCCTCAGACCTGTGATGATTATAATTGAATGCTGTTGCTCTTTGTTTTGCTTTGTGCTTAGAAAAGATCCGTTTATTAACATATTCACCTGAACAAAGGATGGAAATCAATGCCAGTAAATGACCAATTCAGTGATGCCACTTTAAAAGGCATGTGTTTTTTTATTCTTTTTAGCCTTTTCAGTACAACTTTTTAGCATATATTCCCCTTAAAGTGACTGTGTAATGTCAATTACAGCTTTATAGTGTAAGTCAAACAAAATACAAATAAGTGCAAGATTAGCATATGGTATTTTATAAATTTCCTAAATACGTCCTATCAATATCTATGATAAAAAATACCTAAAAGTCATGGATAATATCGGTAAATAAGAGCAGCACAGTACCATGTTGAAATATAGGCAGATGATCTAGCCTGTTAAATCAGCTGGGTGGATACTCCCCTCTGTCAACAGCCTGAAGCGTGAAAAATGACGTGGAAAAATAAACATTAAACACCTGTTTATTGGTATTATTTATTGGTAACCAGTCTTTACAAAAAGCCATCACAGCTCAGACCACAGTAGTTTAAACTCCACACCTTATTGGCAAAAGGTTGTCTGAAATTGCCTGCAAATGGATGAGGGGATGATGGAGAAAGACAAGATGTGATCTCAGGGACTGGAGGGCAGGAGCCTGAATTTAGTGGATACCCACTCAATCTGTATCTACACAAAATAGGCTGTTCTATGCAATTCTGCAGCTATACAAGGACATTGAAATCCAACCTCCTGTCAACAGGCACAGTGGCACTGCAGGTATTTAAAGTATGCATGATGGGGAAACGTGACGTGGTGGGATTACCATTTAGGCAAAAGGGTGACTAGGCATATTAATAATATAATCTGGCTACAAAGGGAACGGAAAGGTCAGTAACACTGTCAGGAATAGGTGCTGATAGTGCTGATGCTGAGGAGGGGAAATGGATAGTGGAATGAGATGGGGAAGAAGAGGTCAGTGAGGTCCAGACACAAATGAGAGTTTGAAGATCAGAAGCAACAAGAGAAACATGAACCTATAGGATTTTGGGTGTTGTAATGCAACACTAGTATCTTTATCATCCGTCGGGATCTTAAAATAATCCACAAACGAGGATTATCCATTACAGAAAGCATAGCAGGATGTAATGAGAACGAGCAGCTAGTCCACCCGTACACTGTTTATGTCTGATCAATCCATAGAAAGTGAAGAAAAATATTGTTGTTGACGATGCTGGCACATAGAAAAACAACTGGCTCTAGCTCTCAGTTTGCCCATTACTCCGTGGCCTTGTTTAAACATTTTGATCCACAGGGTGAAGCAGCAGTGTAGTCATTTATCTTTTAACGCACATTGTCTACCATGCCGGTGGATTGTTTGAAATGCACAGTTTCTAAAATTGACAACAACTCCTCATTTGTGTTGCAACAGGCAATTTCCTGTAAAGGCATGAAACAAAGCAGCATGAGCAAGTACAATTTACACAAATTGCAGCAGCCGGAGTGTATCATTTTCTGACATAAATTATAGTACAGAATGTCTGCATGATATTTGCATTCAGATGAGTAGAAGCATATTGTATCACAGCGCCAGCACTTGGAAACCACAGTGGAGGTCCGTTACTGCAAAAGTGGAGAATTTGTGACACGTGTGACCTGCCGCTGATGGGTGCTACACGTATGGCTGTCCTTATGGTGTCTGAGCAAAACACAGCAGTGGGGGAAACTGGGGCATGGTGGTGGCATCAACTCACAACACTCAGCTCAGCGGGCAGATTGGGGAACAGCTGCTAAGAGCAATTTGTTTGACAAGTCCCATTGTTATGGCTAGTGAGAAGGGCAATGCGACCGCTTTACCTACTGACTCCTACCGAGGCCTCCGTCTCCACGGTGGAGCTGGTGGACTCTGTCCTTGCCTCACATTAACAGGGAGTCAGATGTTGGCGCTCAGGCTGGCGAGGGCCTGGCAGCTGGGGATGTGGCGCAGCGGTGTCCTGAGTGCTGGACCGTGTGTTCACTTTCCGCCAAGGGATACCCACTTCTGGTGCCAAGGGCAGGGGAGGGGCACTTGGGCATGCACGCTTCAGTAAACACGCTTGATTTAAATGCACAAAGAAAGCAGGCTTGTGTGTTGCCCTGGAGGATGTTTCTTCAAACAGAATCTGTGATTGTTATAATGTGTAACTGGTGGGATAAATGCTCCATACTCTCTGTTTCATTTAGGAATGTTAGATGCTGGGTAAGAACTCAGTGTCATATTAGTTCACAAACATTTGCCGAGCCTGCTTATGTGTCGCTCTGCTCCACACAAATTACACAAGGCGGCTGGTTTGTGAGTAAGCATGTGATTGTGTAAAGCATCAGTTTAGCAAAATTTCTAAGGCCTTACATGTGCAAGTTATTTACTGTCAAATTCTTGCTGACAGTAAGTAAACAGCCTGACTTGTAAACATGAAGAACTCCAAGATGTGCTCGTTTTCCCCCATAACATAGTCGGAAAAGAAATCACGCACCCAAAATTCATTTTGGGAATAAATGTGGGTGATTAATTCCTTTCATTTTGCCAGATTCCAACATTCCAACAACTGCAACATATGGCTGACTGCTGAGATCCTTCTCATTTCCGTAGTTTAAAATCATTCTTTTGCCAATATTAAATATTAATATGCATCTCTTTGCTTGTGCCTCCAGTGGCTCGTGTCAGAATATAGATAGATGAGTAAAGCTCTTCGGTTTAATAAGATTAATGTCTGTGGCTTTGAACGCAATTAATTCTTAAATAAAATTCTTCATGTGATGAGGAAAAATATTATAATGATTTGCTGTAAATAAGCCACCTAGTGCACAGTGAATTACCGAGCGGCTTTGGTTTCGTCTATTAGGTTATGGCTAATGGACATTCTCTACCAGAAGATGTTTTTTGACAACCGTGTGCTCGCTACACTCAGAAAGAGTCCTGTTTGCGGGCCATCACTGTGCCTCAGTATATCTCACAGTGTAGATCCACATATTTGTGTGCTGACTTTGCAGCGAAAACTTGGCACACATGCATTTTGGAGTGGATGATGGAGGGGAGCGTCAGGATGATGTTCTATTATGCCTCACTTGACCTAAAAGAGCTGCACTTCTGTATGCAAAGTTTGCGGAGTGAAGTTGCTGTGGCTAAAAACGTGGAGGGAAAAACGATGGTTTGGTGATTGAGTGTAAAGGGAGTCAAAGCAATGATCATTTAGATTTTGAGTTCTCTGTTGTATGTTTTGTCCACAATCTGAAGGATTGTTGACGGTTCACCTTACATTCACTGTGCTGTAACAACAGAGGGCTTCTTTTATTTGTCATTATATAATCACTCTGCAGGGCTCCCGCTGCAATACGGAATCTAATAGTACCTCGTCGATTACTATGAAAAAATGTGCGCTTCAGTCTAAGAGAGCCCTGCTAAATTATGAAAATAGATCACAAAGGCTTTGAGAAGTGTGTGCTGACAGTCAGAGCTGTTTACTGGAGCTCAGAGGGATCTTTTCATTGTGTGAAGCCTCCCAACAGAAGCACTGGATTGTCTGATGTGGCTCTTCTCCATTATCTTTCTTCCTAAAAGTCATGCCTATAGAGTCACAGGAGCAGATATTGATTTTGATTGGCATCAAAGATGGTCTAGTGAGTCTGAAAAGATCCCTAAGAGACTCTTTGACACCCAGGTCCAACTCTTTCCACTTTCTCATTTAGGGTATTAGGAGGTTCAATGTTCCCACCACAGTAATAGGGTCCGCATTTATCCTCTGTCTGCCTGGTAATGGAAGCAGGTTAAAGGAAAGCGCTTTGCCCTGCAGCTGGGCATGTTGAGCTGTGTCATGACAGATGAGTGATCACCCTTGATGCTTTTGATTATGCATGCGTTCCTGTGCTTGCTTCAGATGTTTACATTCACAGTCACAGACACTGTTCCAGGGGCTAATTCCATCGGCTGTTTGTCCCAGCATGCATGCATTTCCAGTACATACACTAGTAGACAACCCATCCTCAACCTTGATATGGCAACTCACCTCAAAGATGACATTTCCCATCACGTTCCCCTCTTGACTCCATCCCAGCTCTTGGGCAGCGCTGGCAGCTGTCAGACAAAGAGTGCCATGCAGTGAGGCTTCAGACGCACTGGCATTTTGCCCCGTCTCTGTGACAGCCGCTCACTGACAATGGCTGCCAGGCTACCTGTCTTTTACCTCGCTTCCCAGTGTCCTGGGTTCCAATTGTTATCATTACTGTGAGTGGGGATGTCAGTTCTTTCCCTTGGACCATGGAAGCACTCACTGAAAAAGTGGCAGCGCTGCAGTAGCATTCAGCGTCGTGTGAATGACAATATAGTATAGCAGCTGTAGTGACAGGGGTTCATGTGCACCAGGGGCCATAAAAGTCATTCATACGCTGTCTCTCTCTGTTACTAAGACAAATGTAGAATTATTTGGTATGACTCATCATTCAGTGCCCTTTGGTTGGGGAAATGAGCTCACGCTTGGAGACGGATATTGCTTTAAAAAAATTCAGGGTGGGAAAGAAAGCTAGAATTCCAGTAAGAGAAAAGAAGTTGAAAAATAATGGGCAGGAAAACTCTTTAAGGGGAATTACTTTTCCTCTGAGAGGCGAGATAACTGAGACCAACCCTCATGAAGGACAATAAGGAATTAATCCAGTTGTCAACGTGGCCTTAATCGCTGCGCTGTGGCCTAGGTTGCATTGCTCTTCCCAAAACGTCAAAATTACATATACTTGCAGGAGCAAGAGGAACTCCCTGCCATATCTTTTAATAGAGACAGTCCCTGAGAGTGTATGGGCAACATTTGTATAATGGGCATCATTGACAAAGCAATGAGGACAGATGGAAGACGGAGGTGAAATGCTGGGAGAAGAGCTTGAAGGTTCAGAGCGATTAGTGAATCAAGGAATCGAGGACAACACAAAAGAAGCAGCTCAGCTGTGTCAGGCTCATGTCAGGTTAATGGCAGAAGGAGGAACAACAACTCTGATTAGTGTTTCACCCTGTCTGATCTGTTTGTCCACTTTTGTCTGTAGGGATTGAGATGCAGACTAGAGCAGTATGAATGCCAGTGTTAATAGATTCTTTTGACAAAATGATAGTTTTAGTCTAAAAAACCAAAGACATTTGAATCTAGTTGTTGTCAGTGACATTCTACTCTCATTTATGTCTTGTAACATTTCTGTCTTCCAAGACATTTGGACCTGCTGTTACCATCTGTGTTGTGTTCAGGTCATCTGATTGTTAGTTAGCGCTAGAGGCTACAGTGAGATTTCTTTGGCCAACATCTAGAGGAATGTTTTCCTCAAGTATTATAATCCTCAGTTGGATTATAATACTTAGATTACTACTATTATTTGTATCTTTATTTTATAAATGCCAGGTGTTTCCTGGAAAAACCTGGTAGTGTCTGACTTTATTCTGTTGTAGATTCAACTACATATTGATAAATATTTATTTTAATATATTTATTCCCCATCAGCCTACATTTAAAAGCTTTCATACCTGTCATTTAGTACAAGTATTCAGTACCTTTGCTGTGACTCGCATGCTGTGGTCAGATAAATTATGCTCAAGATTTGTCTAAAACCTGATTGAAGTGCATCTTTGGCAAACAGAACTGATTGGGCTCTTTTTAGAAAGGTACACAATTCACACTACTCAAGAAACTCTCGGCAAACCTCCACAATAAATTGTGCCAAGGCACAGATCAGGGCAAGAGCATAACGCCATTTCTAAAGCTCTGAGTGTTCTCAGGAGCATGGCATTATTGCACGGAGCCTCAGTAACTATGAAAAGAAGATGTTTGAGCCACCAAGTGCTTCCCAGCAGGAGGGACAGGAACACTGGTCAGAACTTAATGCAGACGGTTCAGCGTTTCAGCTTTCAGCACGACAATGACCCCAAGACAACAACACACAACTGACCACTGTTTTTACAGCCAAAGATCTTGTTCTGATACTTACATGTATCTGGATAGTGAAACCTTCTCTGATATCGACTGACATTTATACATGCATGCTTACACACATTCCTGTACTCCTGCTTTCAGACCCGTGCTCTCTCTCTCTCTCTCTCTCTCTCTCTCTCTCACACACATTTGAGCTCAGTCTGTGTTTGCTATGAGCAGAGAAAGCAAAAAAGATGAAAAATGAGCCAAATAATGTCAGACTGAAGGCAGCACCTATCAAATGCATCAATGGGTCCAAGGTGTGCAAGGACGGGGTGGAGGATTTATGACTGCTGCCGAACATAAATACTAGCTGGATGTCTGTGGTGGAGGGATGTCTGCGGGGCAAAAAATGCACATTTTACAGAAAATAAATGTAAATGTCCTGAAGTCAAATTCAGGCTGGCTTCTGTGAAGTTTATCTGAATCTAAGAGTCTTTTGAATAATTTTCTCTGAGGCAGAGAACAGACTGTAAACATAGCAGACATCACACACACACGCAGCTGGATCAACGTCCTGGTGATCTCTGCGAGAAGAACCTACTCTGTCCACTCATCCCACCCTCTCCGTGTAATGTGTACAGTTTTCCTTTGCTGGAACATGACCTGCAGCCACTTACCATAGGAAGTCGCGAATCAGCAAAAAAATACTGTTATTTTACATTACATTACAATGCATAAGATTTATTTTATAAAAAATGGCTCAGTGTTCAGGTGACCTAAGTACAGTCAGACACCAATTAGACCCAATGCAGGATGTGTCGAACCAAGCAAAGAAAGAACAGCTGCAGCATGATAATCTGTCAATTAAAAAGCAGCACTAGTGGAAAGGACTTTAAATATAAGAACAGATGCAAAGTCAGAAGCCGTAATCCAAAATAAGATGTGGCCATGGCACAACACTGCATCTATATTTATATATTTAATGAAAGTCATTTCAGGGCAAAAATATAAGTGTACATGTAAAGAAAATAATGCAGAAAACCCAACAGTCGCATTAGAGCAGCACTAGGCAACAGTGGAGAGGAAAACTCCCTTTAGGAGGAAGAAACCTCCAGCAGATGCAGATTCAGGGTGGGCGGCCATCTGCCTCGACCGGTTGGGGTTAGTGGACAGAGGAGAGAGAAAAGAACAGCAGGCAACACAGATCACAACAACAACAACAAGGAGCAGCAGACAAAGCACCGGCAGGTTGTTAGAACCAGCAACCACAAGGTGATGGCCACAAAAATTACTGCAGCGTCTGTAAAACACTTTGTAACCAGATGGTCAATTTCACCAATTTTCTCCTAATGTGTTTATAAAGTACCATGCAATCAACTTAATTTAACACAATGTCATACTATACTTGGTGTATAATAGAGTCGGTATGTCCTCCTGTAGAAATATATACAAACTGCTTATCAGGACACATGCTTACACTTTTTTCTTTGGTGATCTCTGGCCATTGTAAGTTATGATGGGAGCAAAGGATAAAGTCAGTTAATGTGGTACAACTTACTTTATTGATCCACGTGGGAAAATTGTTGTTTGGACAGCTGCTGCAGATTAGATAAAGTTTCGGAGTCTTGGCCAAGGACGCCTCAAAATGTAGCCTGAAGAATCCATGAGTCGATCCACGGACCCTGAGGGTCAAAGACTCGGCACTGAGTCATATGTTTTAGTAAAGAGAGAATAAAGTGGATGTGGGTGACTTAAGACTACATCTACCAGATTCTACATCAGTGTAATAAATGAATAATGATGGGTGTTCAGTGGTCAGGTTTCTTTGAAAATGACATGTCGGGCAACATAGTTCATAAGCAGAGGTGTAGTAAGTAACTACTGTAAGTACATTTACTTAAGCACAGTTTTGCAGCACTTGTACATTACTTAAGTATTTCCATTTTATGCTCTGTCTACTTCTAATACACTACATTCCACACCAAGTATCTATGTAACTCCAGCCTTTATTTTTAAGGTAGTAAGAAATTTGAAATACTACAAATGTGTTGGATATAATTTTCTACTTTGAAGGTCCAGCTAATTTGGACTAGACTTCAATACATCAATATCATCAAATTCAGTATTGTTAAAAATACATTTCCTTAGTAGAGCATCTCACTGTTTTACCTTACAGGTACATTTTAAAGCATATACTTTGTCTTTCAGCTTGAATAAAACATTTCAGGTTGTGCTTAACTGTGGTAGATTGCTTTTAAGAATTTGTGCTTGACTTGTGAGTTTGTGTACTTCTAGCACCTTCACATAGTCACAGCCCAGACTATAATCCTACATCAGCATACCATCTTGAGGCCTTGACATTACTAACTCTGTCCAACAGGGGGGGCTGCTGTACATCCCCATCCTGACTGTTTCTTTAGGGCCAGTGCAAATTCAGACACACACACACCTGCTTGATATAGTTTGGCATCAATTCGCACAGAGATATTGATCTGTGCAGGCTGTACCCTTCAGCAAGGTGATTTTACATTTCTCTCCCCCCACCTCTCGAACTTCTCAACCTCAGCCTAGTGTCACATTCGCTGTGCTTCAGGGATGAAGAGGAATCCCTCTAGATTTGTCTCTGACTGCTTGTCAGTATCACTATTGTCAGCGTGTGACTGATGTATTAGGTCACTTGTGCATACAGTAAACATACACATGAAAGACACACGTATAACGGGACTAATCTCTCTCTCCCACACACATGCGCACACACAGGCTCCTCCACAACACACACACATTCAATCACAGCCAGTTGTCTTTGGGATATTACCACCATCATGGCTCATGTGACGATTCCCGCATTGCCTTCTCATCTGTATCATTGAATAAAGTATTGTTTATAGAAAGATCAGGTACTGTTGTAGGCAGAAACATCCTATAAAAATATAATTTAACCACTTGCATTATCAGAGCTCTACAGCTGCATGAAGACTCTAACTCTACCGTAGTTAAATGTGCTTTAATGAAAACTCTAAACTTTTAAGGAAGAATGAGAGAAAAAATGTGAACACATAAAATGACCCTCAATCTAAAACAGTCACATTCTACTGTACCTGACCAACATCTTTATATGATTTTTGATGTATAATGTAATACCACCCCTAAATTACTGCAGTCTTTCATGTATTTCCTAAGTAGCTGTGAATAAAAGGTGTCTGCAGCACAGTGAAGCGGGGCCGCATCACGCACCAATTATCACACTGAGAAACACTTGAGAACAAATTCACAAACTAAATACACACGACTAGCTGAAGGATGAGCTTGCAGGAGCAGGAAATGAGAAGTCATAAATAAGAACTCAGGAAGCCAATATGCTGACTCATTTGATAATCCGTGCTCTTATGAGTGCAACAAATAAATCATCAAACAAAAGCCTGAGGGGGGATTTCTGAAAGTAAGGTTATCAGAGGCTTTATTTCATCTCTAATAAAACAATTACATACAGTACCAGACACCATCTGCAGCTTTTAATGACCTGCAAAGTAATAACTAGTAGGCCTCAATAATGAAAGAAGAAATACACCACAGCCTTGAACGTGTGTGCCGACGTGAACCGCTATCAAACACACATTTGAATCTGAATCTCACACATCTTCTCCATTAACTGCAAAGACTTTAAACAGCCTGGTGTTTTGCTTAAACCAGAGAAGAATTTCACTGTGAAAGGGGTATTGTTCTTAATGTGAGATTGTGTTATGGGGTCCCAGCAAAAACAGAACCAGCACTCTCCAGCATTTCGAATGGTGTTAACTACAGCTGCAGGCATAACCATGGAAACTGTATGTCTGGTGTATTGGCCATTTGTACACTGAGCACAGAGACCAGATTTTACTTTATTGTTTTGTAACATTTTTCACAAGATTTAGTTGCAGTAGGTGGAACTTGGCTAGCAGGTGTTAGACAGTGTCCCTCCTGCAGCTGTATTCCCTGCTCTTAAATAGCTTTAAACAAACATGCTTAGCACTGGTGACACACGTATTAGAGTCTCAGCCTCTGCACCGTAAGCAGCCAGGTGCATTGATTTGTATGGTGCTCATGATAGGATTGCTGAGGGGGACTCAAGGGTGGTGTAGATTGTTTCAAGTGGGATCAGCGGGATGATAGCAGACAGTAGGATGTCCCGAATGTGGAAGGCGACAAGGGGGAGAAGGTAAGAGGCACACATAGGAAGTGACTCCTGCATGGGTGATAATGCGCTGTTGTGTGTTTCGACGAGCTGAGCGACTGCTTTCATGCGTGAGCGTGGATGCAGAGAGCTCAGACAGATGGAGGCAAGGTAATTGTGTTTCACCCTGCCTAGGCTCTCCTCCGATGAGTTGCCGCACACAGTGCCTGACCAGCAGGTGGGTGGGGGAGATCCACAGGGATCAGACAAGTAGCAGGATGCCATTTAAGCATCACTGTGTCTGGGAAAAACTGTGTTGTTTAAGCCTCCCCATGTTTTTGTGGCCTGCAAGCCCTGATTTTGCCATTTTCTGGGCACAGCGGGAATTATTTCTTCGTGTTCATACAAATGGATGTTTGTCATGATTAGTAATTGCTTCTATGGACTGGGTGCAATGCAGTCTCATTGCTGTTTAATGCTGATCTTGGGCTTTAGCTCACAGTGTACATTATGTCACTGAGTCATTGTGCAATTTCAGTCAAATGAGAATCAGGTTTGGGCTTGCTATGCCAGTAAAAAACACATAACAATGAAAATACAATCACTGGTAATTGTCTTTGTGTTATTGGCAGATGAATCTTTTGTTTTGCTGTTTGTGTCTAGATTGCCTGATAGCGTTTGTTCGATGGCACATAACGCTATGAGGTGAGTTTGCACAGGAAGCCATGGCCCATAAGCCCTATAAGCCTCGTCATTTGATATCACTGTTAATATGAGAGGCATGGTGCAGTAGTATGCAGCACTGATCGATATGAAGGAGACTGCAAAGAGTGGCTGAAAAACATACACACATGCACATGTCCACATAGGATTGTAGATCAATACAATATAGTAAACACTGAAATCTCCCTCTGATGTGACAAATGCAAATGTAATTAAAGTATTTCTACATTTTTATATAATGTGTGATATGACATAATAATCTAATCTTACAATATTTAATAGATGATATATAGAACATTGATATCATACTACGGTATAGTAACACTAAGGGCCATTTTACTGTGGTTACTGTTATAGATATTTACATAAGTACTGTAACTTGCCAACCCACTATCACTTCTGCTGATGACAAACGTAGCCCAGGTAACTCCGCGCGACCACCACGTGACCCGAGCGGTTATTGAGCTACGCCACAAGCAGCTGTGTTTTTAGCGGATTAGCTTAATGGCTAACGATAAAACCCCGTCCAGGTACGCGGGCCTGTTTGTCAGCAGTACCGCATGCAGTATGCTTTTTTCATAAATGAAAAAGTGGCATATAAAAGAAGGATACACGTCGGAGTAAGGAGGCAATGTACAGTTTTCCTGTGACTTGGACAACATGAGGCAGCCATCTAATAAGAGTGACCCACCTGCCAATTTAAGGTACATTTAGTGCGCGTGCTGTTAGTTATTTACACAAAAACTGAAATGTCTGTCATAGTAATGTACTATATACCCGTTATTAATTGATAGGTTATGAAACGGCTCATGCGGTAGAGATTTATTTTACAGCACAGTTTATATGTCAGTATCATATAAACTGTGCATAATGAGCATAATCCCAGTGCTGGTGTAGTTGCAGTTTGTGCACCTCTCTCGTTTACCCCCTTATTTATTCCCACTCTTTCATTTGTGGGAATACTCTTTTTACAACGAGTTAGGAGATGTCAACACTTTTCAGGTAGTAGTAGCTTCGGACAAGCACTTGTGTTATTACGTCTTCCATTGTAGTAATGTTATGTGAGAGCAGTGGTTCTCAATCTTTCTGAGTCGCGACCCGAAACACATTTAAAGGCAACACATAGCGACCCAACCACTGTGTGGACAAACTATCCATTTCCCTTTACTGTGGAGTTAATGATGGGGGGAGCAAAGCAAACCAGCTGAAGGTGGGCTTGAAGCTGTGCCACCTCTGGCAATTGGCGCCCAGGACATTGCCTCTACATGTGCCCATGATGACAAACCCCTGCTGGTCGACACCTTGAAGTCCACAATATTGTTATAACAAGGTGCTAATACAACACGTGCAACTTGTTTTCTTGTCTGAAAATCCAATTAAGGAACATTCGTTGGTCTTTTAGAGTTGACGTTTTGAGAGGAGATGCTCTTGGGGTCAGTTTTCTCTAAAATATTTAGGCAGCGGTGGTGGAAAGAATGCACAAAAGCATAAACATTTTTACTCCCCTCTACAGAACTAGGTTTCAGAAAACCTATCCATGATATCCTGCGGATAATTTGTCTTTGGAAATACATTTTTGAGGGGAGAGGATAAGAGGAGAAATTAAGATGAAATGATTACACAGAGATGATCGCTCACAAGTAAGTATGTTGTGAGCTACACCAGTGAGACCAGACCTGCATTTTAACCCCACTGCTCCTTCTCAGCACTCTGGACGTAAAACCACAATATCAACAAATAATTTCTAGCTATTCCTGCCACAAGATGTAATCCTTAATAGTGGAAAGAAACTCCAGGTTCTGGTTTACATCCCAAAACTGCACATTACGGCATATTGTCTGTCAGTTAATAAAGGTGATGTCACTCAAAAGTCTGTCCTGGCTGACCACAGGTTAGTTAGGTAGGTGTCAGCAGGCAGGACTCGGCTCTAAACTGTGATTTTGTGATGTTGTTAATCTCGCAGTCTCAGAGACCTTTTGAAATCTTGTTTTTCAGGACACAAACCTAAACCAATGTTCAATGTTGCCTCTTGTGGACGTTTGGAACTTACTGAATATACAAATCCACCAAGATACACATTTTCAAAGAGCTAAAGAGGCATAATGGTACATTACCTACACATGCGCACACTCGGCCAAATTCCCCATCTGCTGCTCCAGCAGAACCAGAGCTTTCCTGACACACATCCCAAACACATTGCCACTCACATCAGCCAGAATGTAGCATTAACAAGACCCAAAGACAGAACGGACCGTGCGCTGATTCCATGTAAACTAGATGTTTGCATTAATGTTGAGGCATCCTGCAAACCTAATCAGGTACAGCGGGAGGAGGAACATTACATTGTGAAAAGTGCACTGCTCAGCTTGTGAAGTTGGATAAAGCTTGACAGTAAACCCATCTGTTTATCTGTAATAGATCATATATACAGTTCTGTATTGTAACACTTTCTCTTGCATGTAGTCAAGCTACAGCAAGCAATGCAATCTGGAATTTGTGAAGCAAATCTTTTAGTTTCAAATGAACAGAAAGTATAAAGTATAACTTAAATACATATTTCTAACTACAGAAAGTAAGCAATGAATTTCAGTAGAAAGAAGCTAAAGCAAAGGGAGACTGGCATTTAAATCACTGCACAGCTCATGAAAACATTACTCATCTGAATTGTAGTTTTAAAAAAAAATGCTGCCCACAGTTTTGTTGAATTATGAGTAATTACCCTATTTTAATCCACCCTCTCTTCTGTAACTAGTGGTATAACAGACCGCAGTTGATCTGCGGTCCATGGATCATTCTCCATGGTTCGGCAAACATGTGAACAGCAGATTAATTGCCAGGTTTAACCATCATAATGTGACATCAAGTTTTACTGCCTCTGTTGCTTTTTAAAGATACCCTACATCTTCACACAGAGCTGCAGTGGAAGTTTTGCCCATCTTTTGATATAATGTGATCAGTGGTTGACCTTTGATTGATGCACAGATGCGAGCGACTTATCTGGACGCATTTTATTAGTAAAGAGCAGTGTACTAAAGTACAGTTAGTGTTTGTCCTGCAGCCTCTCTCTGACCAAGGGTGCTGACCAAGCACCGGTATGCGTCTCTAGTGAGTGGACAGTAGGCAGGAGAACAGAGTAAATCCAGGAGCTATGACTTGTGTGGTCTGCTACACACTATCCATAACTAACCCATTGTTACAGTGTTGCAGTACAGTAGTCAGGTGTGAGTGGTTTTGTTAGAAATGAAACCGTTCAATTTGTTTTCAGATTTCAAAAGTAAAAACAGGGTAAGCATGTTTCAGAGTCGATAGGACTATGTGGGACACCTGCTTAGACAAGTTTTATTTAATCGATGTCAAGGGACAAACTGTGAGGCAACAGAGATGATTTACTAGAAGCAACAGTCTGTAGTGGAGGAGAATCACAGGGTATAAGCAGTTGGCAAGAGTCAGATTTCAGGGAGAAAGAGATTCACTACTGGTGTGAAGAGGGAGCTGGAAGCACTGACAGCCACAAAAGAGAGGTGTGTGGAACTGTGAGAGGCCACACAACCAAAAGCCTTGGAAAACGAGAGGAAGGAGAGATGGCAGGTCAAGAGACAGGCTAGATTTATAGAGTACCATTTCAGTTTTTAAAGGCTGTCCGCATTACATTAACTCCAGTGATTATAGGGGGAGTGGGGAGGCGTTGTGGTAAATTATGTCCACTTTCATACAGTGGCAGGTCTTTCTTGATGGATTGTGTTTGTTAGTGAAGCCTTGTGCACAATGCATGAGACGTGGCCAAGAGATTGCAAAATGTCTTGGGGCAAAAGGAAAGAGACTACATCTGTGGATATTGTGACAGTATTTGATTTGTGGCCTTGCATTGCTTCAGTATATAGCGGTTGTCAGTATCATCTAAGGGGAATTTTCAGTGTGTCCTCTTAAATGTTTATTTTTTTGATGCGTGTGAGTAGCAGCAAAAACATCAAAATTGCCATGGTTGAAGAGCTGTTTTGCCAGCATGTTCCAGATTTTCTCCCACTGTTATGCAGTTTTATCGACAGACACACTGAGTACTTCTGCAAGAACGTAAAAGCCAATATTTTGAATTAATGGGAGGAATTGAGTGAAAATGTGTAGGTGTTTCAGGTAGAGAATTATAAGTTTGAGACATTACTTCTACAAGACAAGACACCAAAA
The DNA here is from genome assembly GCA_032270685.1 of Microctenopoma stevenorrisi. Taxonomy (NCBI): domain Eukaryota; kingdom Metazoa; phylum Chordata; class Actinopteri; order Anabantiformes; family Anabantidae; genus Microctenopoma; species Microctenopoma stevenorrisi. The sequence continues at coordinate 13,923,965 of JAUMTR010000004.1, read as the reverse complement.
TAACTCACTTGCTGTCTAACAGTAGAAAGCTGCTTCTTTGAGTCTTCGATTTACCGTTTTCTAACTTTGACGAGATAGAATTCCTTTGTGCGTAGAAATTTAAGTGTGACGATGATCCCAAGCTCAGCTCAGCAGTTCATGTTTTAAACTTTTACAAGAGAGCTATAAAATCATATCCAATAAGTTTGAAAGAATAAGCTTAGAATGAAAGTATGCTTTTAGGTAGAATAGTGTCAAATGTATAACTTCAGTTTGTTTTTTGACGTTTAAATCCTGCAGTTACTGTAATAACTCTTTTTTTTACCATTGATGCAACAAGCACCAAGAATTTAGTGCTCATAAAACACTGTTCTGATCCCTCTGATAAGAAAATCTGTTGGAGGCATGTATCTGTCAATCTAGATTTTGTTCTTTGTTGTATTATGAAAGGTAATTAACTTTTTGATGAAACAGTTTGATCATTTGAAACAATTTAATGTGTGCCCTAAGGAAAGAGGCATTGTGGGAATGATTTCTTATTTTCAAAATGGTAGCTATGTAGATCATTTACACAAACCTAGTACTGAGTAGATTTTGCATTTACTGTGAGGGAGAGAGAATCTAATATTGTAGAATAAAAAACCAAGCTTGTAGTCTGAAGTGCCATGTCAACAGTTACATACATATATTTTAACATTATAATTAATGAAAATACTACTTCAGATTAGGTTAAATTCTATTCAACTTTATTCAATGTCATTTCACATTCCAGGAAATATGGCAACCAAACACAGTTGACATTTAAAAGCCAGAAGTGCATTAATACCGATTGGAAAAATATTTTCATATGTAAAGCTTTGATATAGGATGGCTCTAAATAATCAGAATACACGCTATGCAGAAAAGGGTTATGTTCACTGAGTGCAAATGGTCGTAGATAGTACAATGTAGGAACATATTCTAAACAAAGTTTGCAATAAAATGCTTTTGCTATACACATGTGTGCAAATTGTTATGGAGAATGCAACGTGTGCAATGCATAATGCAATCTTGAGTACTTACTGTGATTATACACTAGTATGTTCCGCTCTAGGCTCCTGTAATGCATACACAGGTAGGGTAAGGGAATTCCTTTATGGTGTAAAATCAGGAAAATGTCTGTAATGTTAGGATTAGAAGCTCACACAATGCACTGGATGGTCTTCACCCTCCTCTGCAGTGCTCTCTGGTCCAACACAGAGCATTTTCATACCAGGCTGTAATGCTGGTAAGAATACTCTTGATGGTGCAACGGTAGAAGTTCACCAGGATGTCTGATGTGACATGGTTCTCCTTCAGATCACTCCCTGCAAACATGACATTGTCTTAGTACCACATACAGCTTGAGACTTGGACTTTGCACACGTTACTCCGGTGCCAAAAATCAGGCTGGAGGAGCCGTGATGATCTAACTGAACATGCTAACACTTGTTTGTCACAAAGTCCAGTAACCAGTTGGAGAATGATGTGCTCATGGTGGTGGAGGTGATGGCACAGTAGGATTTTGCTTGCAGTACTGTGAATCATCACTAGGCAGAAATGGCTGAAGGTCTGAGCAGTAGAGGCACATCTAACGTTTTTAATACATCTGTACATTGAACTGTGAACCCTCAACCTCGGCACTTTAATTTGCTGCCTGTTCACAATAATTTCACAAAGTATCAATTATTTTCATTTTAGATGTCCGTGCCTCACTTTGGGTCATTAAACAAAACTGCAGTTTTAACTGGGCAGTAAGTGACAGCGCAAGACAAGCAGGTTATTGTGGTTGCAGTAATTTAACATTTTTATTTTTTCCCCTTTGTAACAAAAAAATAATTAATTCTTCTTTTGTTACTCCTACAGTTTTTTTAAATTGTCATTACTGTAAGCCTGCCACGGTCTCATCTTCTTTCCTCTATAACAATAACAAAGTAGTATAGTAGTATATAGTAGTATAATTGAGTGGAGATGTTTTCAGGACTCCTTCACGCACATCTAGTTTGACCTCACACAATATCTTTGGCTCACGTATTTTTCTCCATGGAAACCTCCTCTCTAATGCTCAGAAATTACAGAATTTGCCTTTCATTACCGCACCCACAGACTACCTAGTCTGTATCAGCAAAGGAGAAGAGGAGGCTGACAGAAGTAGCTTTTATTATTATTATATGTTTGGTGCAAAAAGAATTCTGAATATGCTGTAAGTGTGACTCTAGAACCCAAACTAGGACTGAAATCAGTATGAGGATGAATGCTGTCAAATTCCTGCATTTCTATAGTAGAAATGCAGAAGCTCCTATTGGGTCATGAACAATATATATATGAATAAAAGAGGAGGCTTCTTGCCTAATTGATTAAATTAGTTCTTCATCAAATCAGACACCCTGTGGGCAGAACCTATTTCACAGAACTTTCACAGGCAAATGAGACTGGAGAACATTTCTTGCAACTTTCTATGCTAAGATCTGTATTGTGTTACGTGTGAATACCGGAATGCCTGCTACATTAAGGGGTATTTTGTATGTTTTGTAGCACTAGTGCAGCAAAGCTTCAAAGAAAAAAAGACATTAGTGTACAACAGACGAATCATTTTCTTTAATGAGCATCAGTGAAGCCCAGCTGACATCTTTATTGTCACTGTGCAGCCCTTTCTTCCCCTGGATAATGGTTTCAGACTGAAGCCTTATGATCCATTTCTTTGATAAAAATAATTTGGTGTTTGCCTTGAGAGACAAAACAGTGCTTGATCTTACTCTGAATTCTGGGTACACATGTCAAATGAACATACATTACCTAGGGGAGCTTCTTAAGTGCTGTCAGAAAGCATTTTTGTGATGGCATTTCAGGCGCTTGTGTTTGGCACCGCTGCTATTTCATCATGCTTTGTTAAACTGGCTCTGCTCAATTCAAACTTTGCTGCATTAACAAGTCATTTACAGAAACTGGGTGTTTAATATTCAATGGAAAGTGTTAATAGAGGTGCTTTTCATTTGTCACTATTGACATGGCTTCTATACAAATATAATAGACTACTGTGTGTAGCAGCCAGACCTAATGTCATTATATTCTATTTCTAATCCACGTTGTTGTCATGTTTATTTTTAAATGCAGTGACAGCTGCAGTGAGTTTACTGAGACTCTTTCTGCAGAGAGGAGCTTGCATTATAGGAAGCCTAAAGTCAGGTTTAGGGCCATCATTCTGAGCTAATAAGTTGCAATCCCACAGCTGAACCAAAATCTGCTTGTTTACAAGACAGGATATGTGCAAAACATGTTCCCACACCTTGTGAAAAACACAGAAAGCCTCTTAAAGGAACTAACAACAGGGGCAGTAGGTGGCATATTAACTCTGTTTACCCCTATTTAACCTTAGTTGTTAATTGATAGAATGAGACTTGATGGCTCCACTAATGTGGATGAAACATTTGAAGAGTGTTTAATGAGTGAAGTGTTTACAGTCTTCTCTCTGTTGGTGAAAAGTGTGTAGTTTTGTGAATGACGGTGTATATACACATTATTTTTGGGAGTAACGTGTTTGGAATTTTTTGAATGCGCTTAATGAAAGTCTAGAAGTACTTAGTGGACAAGAGGTCTTCCCTGATGGAAATCAATGCTGTCTTTTGTGTCAGTGATAGAGCAGCCCTTTCCAGGCCTCAGCTGCAAGATGCGGTGGTGGCAGACTTTGATGAGCTTTTAATGACACACCATTGGGCCGGACAGGTAATCAATTTATTTAGGCAGTAATGTATGTATCCCAAGGCAAATCTTTAATTAATGGCCTAAAAGAAGAGAGCAATTGTCCAAAGGCACTAAGGAGTATGATAATCTGACAGCATAAATGAGTGGCTTCCTCATTTCCCTTTTAATTAACTGTAATTGACTGCTGTAATGCTGTAATGCTCCAGTTGGGTTTCGTTACATTTCTAAATGTTATTGTAAATGTTACTAATCTCACCCAAGCTCAGAAGCTTTAGGCCTGCTTCTCAACGAACACACTAGTAGGAATGTCTCTTTAGTATTTAGTCTATTTAATAATTATGAGTTCAGTAAAGACCGCACCAGTTGCTAGCCTACAAGCACCATATATGTAATGTAAAGTACTGTCCCCTCAAATGTGTTGGTCTCTCTCCTGCCTTGTGAGCTATTATGTGTCTTTCCCTTGTGATTTAGGGTCCCATATTTTATTAGTATATGTATTTTTCAGCCCACACTAGAACAAAAGATATGTAATAGTGCTTTGAGTGACTAAGAGTCAAAAAAGATGAGTGAACAAGGCTGAGAAAAGTGTGTGTAAATGTAGAGCATTTTTATATGACAGGTTAAGTCAGGTGTCCTTTATTAATCCACTGTGTATTTGAAGGAGTGGGGGGGGCAGTTTTACTGTTCACTGACTTCTGCTGACACTTATCTTATGCACATAATTTTGTAGGTGACACATATGCCAAAATGTGTGAAAGATGAGTCTAGTTTTAAAAAACTGTAATAACTACTAAAATGTTTAGTTTCTTTTCTCTCTTCTATCAGTGTTTAATTTAAAATGCAGGGTTGAAGGGGTTCAAATTGTGCCATGACTTTAACTCCTGCTATTTAGAAAGATTTCCTTATATGTTTAATAATGTCAAACAACTAATAAATGTAACTTCTATAAATGGCAAAACCATCTAATATCAGGGCACTTTGCCAACCGGACCCATAAACGGCCAGAAATACCATTCCTGTGATAGCCATTCAGCCAGCCAGCTGTCACTCAGAAAGCCAGATGCCTTTCGCAACAGCTGTGATTTTGCCAGCCAATCACCTTCTCCCAGAAACTGATCAGTGAGTCTGAAAGGACTTCAGTCACCCAGCAGCAGCTAACAGCCAGCCAACAAATCAGTCAGCTCCCGCAGCAGGCTGCCAGGTCATGCAGTATACATCCAGACGGCCAATTTCCTCAGTAGAAACAGATGTTGACCCTTAACCAAGCTTTCTGTATATGCCACAGTATGCTATTCCACCATGGCCATCAATGGAGAAACGGGGGGGGGGGGGTCCTAACAGCAAGTGATGT
>JAUMTR010000004.1:13889635-13918905 GCA_032270685.1 Microctenopoma stevenorrisi | reverse complement strand
CCCCCCCCCCCCCCCCCCCCCCGAACAGCAAGTGATGTCCACCTTTATAAGGAGAAGCCAGCTTTTTTCCTATAGTGATGTTTTGTCATTTGTTTGTCCAATACAATTTAAAACCGTCGGGGGAAGGTCATCAGCAATATAAATTATTGTCATTGTTTTCTTATTCCTCACTTGTGAGCAATGTTTACTTTTTATTTAAAGACATTTGTCTCTTGAATCTGCAATAAATCATTTATTTCATCTTCATAAACTTTGGGTAAATTTTTCTTTCTAATAAACGTGCATATGATGTCACATTATTCACTAGTTTCATAGAAAAGCGCACTGTGATTGCGCTTGACCCTTCTTCCATCCTGTGAACATTTCACTTTGTTCTTAGCTTATCCATTAAGTCTTACAAAGCTGTCATTGTTAGTTTTACAGAAGTAATTGTTTTATACCAAAAGCAGACTGCCTTTCTTTTGTAAAGGTTAATGGATTGTTTTTTTTAAGGAAGGTGATTTCAGTTGGTGCTGGTGATTCACATCTTTCCTCTCATAAAGAGATATCTAGCTGCTTTGGAGCCTGTGTTCAGAACTGTGTGAAACAACTATGCTAATAGTTGCAAGCATCACACGTAATTATTATGTGATTTAAAAAATTGATTAAAATAATTAAATAGAATACTTGTGTACTTTGGCTTAAAGTGAATTATGCTTAGTTCACTGCCATCAATGGCAGTACTTACGATCAATGGCTCTCTAAGGCTCATAGAATGACTGCAGGATTTATGCAGGTGTCTCCTTCCTAGGCAGCAGTGTATTGGTCTGTGCCTGACGGTGTACTAATTATCCATGGAGTAGGACAAAGTCAGAGTCATGGTGTGTGAGTAATTGTGGGAGGGTAGCAATGCAAAAATATAAGAGATAGTTGTTGAATCTGCTTTACAGTGGCAGACTTCTGTTCGATTTTGTGATAATTAGACACTAAGTTTAGAAGGTGAAGACGGAGTCAAACAAAATAAGACTTACCTGTCCTCAGGTAATTATGCAGTTCATTGATCTCCAATAACCAATTCAAATGGCCCTTTAGACATTTTTGAGTTACGATTCAAGAACATTACGTCACTATTAAGGTTTATAGGTATAAATATGCAGTGCCAATACTGCAGCTGAAGTGTAGAAATGCTGACGTTAAGGTTTTTTGAAATTTTGAGCAAAAAGGTGAAACGCCACACCACATTTCAACATTATTGCAGGATGTTTCGCTTCAGCCATTACTTTATCCCTCTTCCTCTAGATCAGGGCTGCTTTAAGGTTTTATATAAGAAAGTATAGTGTTCAGTTGGAAGGGCTTTGCTTTATGAGTGCTTTTAAACTACTCACACAACATTTACAGACTGTAATAAGGGTAGTGAAGCCAGGAGTTAGTTAAATAAACGGGCCCCCAGCATGGATGCCAAATCAGTGACATAGAGTGGGCCCAAACAAACATAGCGGGAAGCAGTCATTGTATAATTGAATGGCCAGGCATTTTAAAAGACGTTTTCTGTTCTTATACCCAGTGTCTTTGTGGACATATGCTGTGAAGTGAAATATGTTTATGTTTTTTGTTTTTCCAGGGGAATCACTGGTAGGTAAGAATGAAGCTGGCATACCTAAAGGATACTGGAGCTTCTCCTGGGTGGCTGAGGACAACCTGAGCTTTCCTGACGACTCCATGCACATATTGGGTAAGCTGGACTCATTGAACAAATGTCAGCTCTTTTGAGACAGATAAACAAACCAAGAAAATGTCCTACAAAGACCATTGTCCCAGTTGGCCACAACATATGAAAGCAACTTGCCATTAGCACATACTGTATAAAGATTTGTCTTCTCTGCCTTACCATCAGTCCTGGGTTCCTTTTTAATTGTAATCCACTAAAAGACCCTGAGAATACAGTACAACCTTTACTTACCATATTGGATCTTGCAAAAGTATGTGTAGAATTAGTCTTTGCTAATATCTATGGTTTAAAAGGCTAGAGCAGTAGTAAACCCTACCAGGTGTATCCATGAGCCAGACACACAGCGCTAGCTTCTTGTAAGTCGCTTTAGATAAAAGTGTCTGCCAAATAAAGTAAAGTAAAGAGTATGGATTGCTTATAGTAAACTCAAATTACAGTATTTACAGTATTACAGCTACTCTAGAGTTATTTCATGCATTGTATGGTAGGTGTGATTATCTTGTTAAATTAAAATGTAATATTATATGCTAAAGTGAAAAGCTGTCTCTCAATGTCATTTAAATGGTTTGTGTGGCGGTATTTTGTTGGCAAACAAGACACAAGTAAAACGACAGGCTGTGGTTGTAACCATCGCTTAGCTAGAAGCTTAGTTAGGTCAAATTTAAATACAGAAGAGGCTCAAAGTTAATGTGCAGTTATAAGAGAGAAATCATACAAACAAAGCAGTATGTATTTACACTACATGTTGTTACACGTAAATCTTTCAGATCATCAAACAATTATTTAACCTTCATTTAACCAGGTTACTCTCATTGAGGTTGGAGATCTCTTTTATAAGGGAGACCTGGCCAAGGTGGCAGCAGCATAATTACAATAAAAAGGACACATTAGATGAACACATTTTTTGATCACAGAAAATGCCAGCGCAACTACTTTTACAAATGTGCCACAAAACCAACCAATCACAGACCGGAAGAAGGTCAGGCAATCACATCACACCAAGATTGTCGGTCTCGCTTCAGTTAGTATTTTTTACTCTCTATTACGTGGTTTCAAACCTGCAACCTTCTGCATCCCAGTCTGGTGCCTAACCCATTAAGCTACCAGGCCCCACATATACGCAAATCTTCCCAAATTTCCATTCAACCTAATTTAATTCATCATTATATAACGAAAGTCATTTCAGGGCACTTTACATAACAAGATTTTGGACTTTGAAAAAATATAAGTGTATATGTAAACAAAATAATGCAGAACACCCAAAAGTCCCACTTGAGCAGCACTAGGCAACAGTGGAGAGGAAAAAATCCCTTTAATGGAAGAAACCTCCAGCAGAACCAGACTCAGGGTGGGCGGCCATCTGCCTCGACCGGTTGGGGCTAAAGTGACAATAGGAAAACATCCTTACAAAATAAAAGAAACTAACATATTTATTTATGAGAACACAAGTCTAACAATTATAATGCCATATGAAAACAATAATGTTGTGCCACAGCGTCAGGTAAGTTATACATTTTTGTTTTCATCGCTTGTATTCCTGCTTATGTTTACTATACTACTACTGCATTTACCCAGCGTTTAGGATAATAGTCAAATCTAGTCTAATCAAAACTAAAAGTTACATGATCATCAACAGCTCAGTGGTTAAAAATCCCAAATATTTAAAAGTAAACACCAACTCTAATTGTTGTCTGTTTCTAGTTTAAATTTCCTTATTCAGTGCAGATCTCACAATTTTTGAAGCAGTAAAACGCATACTTTTTTTTTAACCAAAGTTGTTCTTGCAGTCTGTCAAATGTCAGTTGTGAAGACTAAAAGGCCTCAGCAGGAGTGGGTGCACAGTATATAATAATGTCACCTGCATAAAAATGAAAAGTTGAGTTTGAAATATTATAACCTTTTTCAGTCTGTGAGATCTCAATTACTTGTTCCAGAATTTTCTTGGATTGCGGAATGATGTCTGGCTTCAATCCGTTTTTTCACACAGGACCATTATTCCCCGTTTATAATAAACACCCTAATTAAAAACTGCATTTTGTATTTACTTGTGTTGTATTTGTCTAATATTTACATTGATGATTTAAAACATTTACTTACCTGACCTCGGATAAGCATTTGGTAATGGATGGATGGAAACATTTACCTGACAAACATACAAAAAATTAAGAAATCACAAAGGAGGCAAACACTTTTTCAAACAACTCTAGGTTTTGATTCATCAAGGAATTTATAGTAGTAAAAAATATAGCACTACAGTGCAGCTGCAGTGCAGTACAGTTTTTTTTTTTTGGATAATAGGATAACTATTTTTTAACCTCCCTAGGAATTTTCTTTTTTTTTTTTGTTAAGCTTGTATTTAAGGTTAACACCCTGAAAAGGTTTGATTGGGAGAGCTGATCTAGGTCGCACCAGGGTGTTCGCCTTGCAATGGGGCGCGTCACGTGGGGTGTTTGGGCCAGGTGCCATGCCATGCTGAATGGAAAAAGGCAGGGCCGTGGTGGAAAAACACATATAATAAACTAACTAATTTACCTTAATCAATCTTTTGCAATAGAAAACAGCTTTTTACTGGTTGTACTGGTCTTGAAGAGGAGTTTCAAGTGGTACAGAGTATTGGATGCTCCACGAATGTGTAAACATAAGCCACACTAGTACAATAAAGCTAACCTGAAGCAGAAAAGGGCTTTCAGGAAAAAGATATAGGATCTAATCCCTATTTGGCAATGACAACACTGTATTATACTGGTTGTACTGGTCTTGTAGAGGTGTTTAAGTGGTATAAATTGAATAGATGGATAATGCAGCAGCACTGAAGAAAAATTCACTGACTCATGACAGGGTATATACAAAAATCCCAAGATTTAATTTAATTTTAATTTCTATTACTACATTTTTTAAAACCAACATGACATTGAGCAGCAACTATTTAATTGAGAACCTTTCTAACTTTTAAACCGATTAATACACTCTGGTCCAGTAGAACACAATTTTACACTCTGTGATTTGAGAATATCTTGTATTTAATTAATTAATAATCCAAATCTGAGGATATACCAGATTTTACTATCCAGACCCAACATGGGTCTACATTACATCCACGAACATCTTTACTGCTCAGGCACATATGCTAGAGTTCTCTTTTTGGACACAAATGACTTCATCTCTAGTGACCCATGCTCCTGAAGTACGCAGACGACACCACCGTCATCAGTCTTATCCAAGACTGTGATGAATCTGCATATCGATGGGAGGTTGAACGACTGACACACTGGTGCAGTCAAAACAACCTGAAGCTGAACATGCTGAAAACAGTGGAGATAATAGTTGACTTCAGCTCCCTCCTCAAAAAGGCTCAGCACAGGATGTACTTCCTGGGGCAGCTGAAGAAGTTTCACCTTCCTCAGGAGCTGCTGATCAAGTTCTACTCTGCTGTTAATAAGTCCATCCTCCGCTCCTCCATCACTATCTAATTTGGAGCAGCCACTGCAGACTGAGGTCAGAACTGCAGAAGAGATCATTCACTTTACTTTACTTTGCAGACGGTTTTATCCAAAGCGACTTACAAGGAGCTAGCGCTGGGTGTCTGGCTCAGGGACACACCTGGTAGGGAATGGACTAACCCTAACCTGCGACCTTCTGCAACACAGGCTGTAGTATAGAGAGAAAGAATCAACTTTATATATAAATGTCATTGATACATTTTTACAAGTTACAACAAAATTTTTTTTCTCTGGATTTTGACCCATCCCCTTGGGGGGAGCAGGGTATGGGGGATGGGCTGGGTGCCTCAGCTGGGAATTGAATCTGGTATTCCTGCATCTCAGCCCTCTGCCTTAACCACTGAGCTATTGGAGCACCTCTGCCCACTCTCCAGGACCCTATAAACACCTCAAGGGTCAGAAAGTGGGCAGAGAAAATCACCACAGACCCTTCACACCCTGGACACAACCTCTTCCAGCTTCTCCCCTCTGGCAAACGCTACAGAGCTATGTTTGCTAAGACCACCAGACATAAGAACAGTTTCTTCCCCCAGGCAACTGACTGCTGCTGCTATATGGACACAAACTGCACTGAACTCAGCACACTGCACACACACACACATACACACAACATACTTGGCGAATAAAGCTGATTCTGATTTATGTACGTGTTTAATAACGTTTAGCTCATTCCTGCAAAATTGGACATTCCAGCACGTCTAATAATAAGTTCAGGATTAACGTGGCAAAAATCGTATTGCTTTGTTCGGTTATTTGAGCTGTATTGTTGTGGTTTTGTTTAGTACAGGTCGTCTCCTTTTCCCATTATTTGCATTTAGCATGCTATCTAGCATGCTTTTTGCTAAAGGATAGGGACTGCTCATCTCATAGTTGACATGTTTCTCTCTTGCAAACACAAGGCCATCCTAAACACCCCTAACAAAGACTCCACAACCAATCGCATTAGATAGGCGTGGGACACATTACCTTGATAGGCAGAGCATCGGATTCCGTGTAGCCGATGACTGCTAATACGGTACGAAGGAGCGGGGCTTAAAATGTATTCACATGTAGAGCATCGACCCCATCCAGTGTCCAAATATGTGCGTTACGCTCTAGGAATGGAAAGTGAATGGCATATAAAGTAATTAATGACAGATAAACCACATGAATTTCTCTCTCCTCTGTCCACTAGCCCCAACCGGCCGAGGCAGATGGCCGCCCACTCTGAGCCTGGTTCTGCTGGAGGTTTCTTTCTCTTAAAGGGAGTTTTTCCTCTCCACTGTCGCCTCAATGCTCGCTCAAGTGGGACTGTTGGGTTCTCTTAGTGTTTCTGTATATATTGATTTAATGTGTAAGGTCTTAAACCTTACACTGTAAAGTGCCTTGAGATAACTTATGTTGTGAATTGGCGCTATATAAATAAAGTTGAATTGAATTGAATTGAAAATGATAAAAAAAAAAACGATAAGAAATGCAGACCCACACTTTGAAGTTTGGACAGGATTTTTTGGACAAATCATGTGGGACTAGTTGTGCGGCAAACCTTTAGGCACAATAATAATAGCCTTCAGCTCTCCCACAACTACTTATTGTAGTGGTCCAAACTGTAGAAAGTTCACTAGGTTCAGAAGAATGCACTGAGTGAAAACCATCATTAGAAGACAAGTCGTCAGAAAAGTAGTCAGAAAAGAGATCTGTGGACCAGGGTCCAATTTTACAGCCCTGGGGATAAGCATCTCTGTAAGCCTAGAGGCAGATCAGATTCTCAAAGCTCATTCACATCACTTACACATGATGGGTCCATCGTAATTTTTCCCCCATATTCCAAACTCTTGGAGGGTGGGAGGTCAATCTGTAAGTGATGATTCAAAGTCCCGCCAGCACCAAACTGTCACCCAACTGTTTATGAAACACACCATTGACAGTGAATCTCTTTGACCTCGGTTCATCTGGGTCTGGCTGTCACATCCTGCAGTGAACCTGACTGTAATTGGTGTCACATAACTGTTGGATCACATCATCGTTTTTGAATCAATCAGTCTGTCATGTGCTCAGCCAAGTACATTTTCTATAATTTTATACCATGACAGCTTGTGTCTTATCTGTACTATATTAGCAAACCAGAATTTTGTTCTGCAATATGTTTAGTGAACTAAGCATGGTATGCCCTGATCTAAAGAAGCTTCAAATGATTAAAGGCACCTTCTGTATGAAAGATTAAATACTGATTACCATAAAAATTTGACAAATAAATGTTTTACATTTTCTGTACAGTGTACATTCCTTATTATGCAATATTGTTTGTATGGACACAGTGCACATTGCATTCCTACACTTGTTTTACACTTTAAGGGGCTTTTAAGTACTTAGATTTAAACCTAAGAAAAGGTTTTGGGAAAAAGACAGCATTGCATGGCTGCAGCCATAGATCTCAGCTATCCCTGCAGCATCTGCTCTCCATTGGCAATTATTACCTCACGGAAGCCAACACAGATCAACTGGACGCATGCCACCAGCTGCCCCTGTGCTCTCCCTCACTCCATCCTCCCTCTCTGCTTCCATTAGCAGTCTTAGCTGCAGGGTAAGCCAGCTTCTTTATTTGCATTTCAGTGCTGATAAGCCACTGCTGGTAAGCTACTGCCACTGTGTGTCAGTGATGGCAGTAACAGTAGACCTTTCTGACCTGAATCCCCTTTTGCACCACATTTCCAGTGTCATCTTAGCAGCTTAGCAGCAGTGCTGTTATGTGCCATATTTTGTTTAGTAAAGCCCTTCCCCTACACTATCCTTCCCACTCCAGGCCTGTTCTCCTCACCAAGATGGATTGTCCTGGTTCAGCTGTAGCTGCCAGCTGTAACACAGGCACTCAGATGGATGCTAGCCACTTGAGGAGTTGCTGTGCTCTACAATAGAACATCTGCCTCACTCAGCTGGTAGTGCTGTTCTTGTGTAATGAGACACAGTAGTGAAATAAAACACATTTACAAAGGCAGAGGGGTATAAAAGATGGAGCTGCTGTGCAGGTGTTTAAATATGGCATCATTGAGCCCGTCCAGTCCACTCTACCATTTGTACTTGTTTTTCTTGTAAAACCAAGCTTCTAAAAGCATGTGTTTGACTATATTCACAACAGTCCAGGCAATCTTTTTGTTTGAGCTCAATTTTGTTCTTTTTATAAAGTGCCCAGTCAGAACCTTAATTTGAACTTAATTAAAACTTTTTTTATCAAGAACACAGTACACAATATTTATGGGTTTTGGTACAAATATCTAGATTTTTCAGAATGCAAATATAAGCATTGTGATCACATCATTAGATGCTGCAGCATTAGCGTAAATTAAAGTTCTACACATCTCACTTGCACTCTTCAAACACAAAGTTGTCATTAATGTCACATTACAGGTTTCACAATCATTCAGGCATAAACTGGAGGTTATGTGTGACTGCTACTACCTAATTGTATCAGAATGAGACATAGAAAATAATGGAAATTAATGAAAACGTGCTCAGTCAGAGATGCACAAGATAACCAGCGTTGTGTTATTTTATGTAATAAAACTGCTTTGTTTGAGTTTTGCAGTTAGCTTCTTGATAATTATCTACAGCACTGGCTTCATTCAAATACAGCAAATGCTTTTATGTTTCTTTATTTGTTTAGATGTTCGGGATCCATCTGAGACTGTTATGGAAAAACTGTAACATAGTCTGCAGAGTGAATAAAGCAAAGACAAATGTGTAGTAGGCATATATATATATATGGAGCTACCTATCGAGAGGGCCCAGTGGTATGAGATAAGATAAACATTGGTCACAATGAGCATAAATACAGGTTCCCATGACCATGGGTATTTGTCATGCTGACCATATGTAAAACGACATTTAGGATGATGCATAAGCCAGACGAACATTAATTTAATTTCAGGCATACAGTCATATAATATGAGTGATCATAACAAAATGAATAAGCATAACCTTAATATGAAAGACATGCATTGATTCAAACCAAGAGCTTTGATTTTGAACATTAATTGAACAAACTTTTCATCATTTGTGGACAGGGCTACTGCTACTGCTGGAAACTAAATAAAATGTTAATTTTAGGGGAAGACTTACGTTGTCTGTTTGGTTTTGTAAGTGGCTTTGTCAGTATCTTTAAGACCGTAGAGGGTGTGTTGTGAAGAACTTCTCTTGACCCGCTGCCAGTGTGGTGACTTTGTAGTTTTGAAGGAGTGGATGCTAAGAATAAAGTGAGAGAGCACTTCACAAGGAATGGGAATCTGACTTTGAAACATTCTGATCTAAAATAAGTGCGTCATGTGCAGTTAAACCAAAAGTTGACAAGCCAACTATTCATATTCCCATCTACCTTAAAACTTCAAAAACGTTCTGTTGTCACTGTAAATAAAAAGATCACATTTGATCATGTTCAGACCCATCCATCCTTAATCACAAAACCAGGCAGGTGAGAACAAATTTAATTACTTTGCAAAAGGGGAAACAAAGCAGATTAATATCAAGTAAGCAAAGCGAGTATTTTTTACCAGAACCAAACACAATCCAAGTTCTATGTTTTATGTTTTTGTGGGAATCAAAATCACTATTCATCTGTATGTATTTGACAGCTCCAGAAACGAATTTACCTGGAGTTTTGGTGCACAAAGAGACATACATCGTTAGATGTAATTTACTTGATGTCACTTCTGTGTAAATCCAGCAGCTCATTTTTTAAAACATTTGATCACATTGTTTTGCACTTCTATGAATTGGTTAGTTTATTTAAATACAGAATCAAAGATGGCCACAGTTGGCTTGTGTTTTAGTGATCTTGTGCAGCAAAACGCATAGCTCAGCCTTTGCCTTTTTTAATGAATGAGGTCAGGGTCACAGTGTTGTGATAGGCTCAGTGAGCAATCTCACACTCTTGTTAACACAATCAGTCACACTAGAAACTCTGGAAATACTCTGATTAATCACTTACAGGGCTAAGATTTACTACTGTTTTTACATTGAAATAATTGCCTTTAAAGCAGCCAAGCACATTTATTAGATGGGCAACTCAATTTACAGGCGTTGTTTACAGTGATACATTGAAACCCCAACTTATTTTATAAAACTAGCATCATTCACAAAGTAGAGGGAGTTGTATTTACAAGTGGAGCTGCTACAATTACTGTGTACATGTGAACAATCCATCAAACCATGCATAGCGTTGTCCACAGCAATCCAGTCTCCTAAAAACTACATTTTAATAAAACTAGAATTCAATCACAAGTGTGTTATAGCAGGGAATATAATTGCAAACTGATTATGGTCCTTATTTTACAAAATAAAGTATGTACACAACTGATGTAAATGACAAGTCGCTGATATTTAATATATCTATTCAATGTACACTGACAACATGTTTTTGTCCACTGCAATATCAGAGCAACATTGTTTGATTTTCTGCAGTACAACATTCACTTTTTTAATGCCAACATAATATTGGAATCTTGGATTGGAAGTAACTTAGTCTGCAAGTGTTTTGCAGGATGAGCAAAAAATTCTAATACACTCTAAATTGATGAGTGTACGTCTTGCAGTTTGAGTAGTATGTATACACAGCTGTATTTTCTTTTTGCAAAGGCTCATGTCATCACAATTTCTCTCTCACTCACTGCAGTATTGTGACTCACTTGTGTAATCAATAGATTGTGTAGTATATTAGAATGATAAACTGATATTTAAACATGTATTTATATGCTTTTAGTACATTGTATTCATTATTAGGGCTTAATTCCTAGTATTAAATATTTAAAAACATTTCCACAGTCTGGCTTTATTTTTCATATCTCATGCAAAATAAGAAAAAACCTTAAAAAACATTTCTCCTCATTTGAGCAACTATATTGATCCACGAACCACAGATAACAAAAGAAAACTCAGCATTTACCAAAATCACAGAACACCTTCCTGATCTTTGCATCTTTCACTTGTTCTGTTCTCACATCTGTTACAGACTGAGATTAAATCAGTATATTAGATGAATGAGACTCTTCTATATTGTCTCCTCATTCCAGTGTAAAGGCATCACAGTTTAGTTTGTTGCTACCAGCTGTGTGTAGAATTATTTCTTGTGAGTTTGTTGACCTCGCTCAGTAGAAGGGTCAACATGAAACATCACCATAGTGAGAACTTACTCTGCAGGTGTTGCAACTTCCATAACTTCATTAGGTATTCACGATTAGTCAGGATTGATCAGATAGTTAATTTCTATTATGCTCCGTGTGCGGCATATCTGCATATTTACATTTGCACAATACCATCAGCATATGCTCGCTGTCCAAGATACCTCTGTATCAAAGGTTTTTTTAAGTATGCAGGTACTGACAGCCCTTGGTTCAGAGAAGGAGATGGATTGTTTAAAAAGAAAAATCTGAAAATTCACTTCTCACAGCACATCTAAAATAAAATTTAAACAAAAACATAATCTTTGCCTAGCCCTAACCCAATCAGTGCCGCACGTTACAGACCCTCCATCCACCACAGCCACTTTCTTAAAACCTGCTTTCCCTTAACAAATGTAATGCTTCATTCATTCAAAAAATACATAGAATAATTTACAGGAGAAAGTGTTGTTTCATAGATGCCCTCAAAAACAATATTTATGTCTATTTTCCAATGAGGCAAATATAGAAGAAATGTTTTTGCTTATATTTTGAGAATCACTAAACGAAAGGCCACTCTGGGTATTTGTATACATAGTTTGACTTTAGGGAGTGAAAATGTTGTTTTTGTTGTGACAGCTTGAATTTTATCTTCTGAAAAACAACTGTTGTACAGCAAATATCGGTACATGCTCATCAAAACCATTCAGCTTAATTAATCTGACATGTTCTGTAAAAAAAACAGTCAGCTCTGTTTTTAGTATTTAACATTTACTGAAATTAAACTTGTTTATTAAACATTTTGTTACAACTCGGAACACAACCTTTCTACAGAAAGAACAGCAGTGTTGTAGAAGTAAATAGCTACAGTTCCTGGAGCCAAGACATGTACTATCTGTTCTTTTTAAATCAAATTAAAAATAGTGTAGAATTAATTTTCAAGCAACTAAGCTGCAATAAATGCTTATACAGTTAGATATATTATAGTGTATGATGCCTGTCTCATTAGTTTATTCAATTAGTGATTAGATGCAAAAAATATTATCTTTGATTTATTGAGTTGCTGTGGTTACATAAACACTGAGAAACTGTTAATGTCAGAAAGTTTCTAATGACCATTAAATGACAAACAAAAAAAAAGCATTTAAGCGTTTCACAGTGAGTACCTGATTTGGTTTCAGAGTTTTTCCAATAATTACTCAGTGCTTGGGAACATATGAAATATTAAAACACACTTTTTGATAGGAAAAATGTTTTTCATGACATGCTTTTTATTAACAGTGATTTGCCAAAACATTAGGAGGCAACAAGGGAAACCCATTGGCAGCCACAGATAAGAGAAATCAAAAATCAAACCATGTGGGAAATCTTTTTGGAAATAAATAGCTCTTTTAGTTGCTGTGACTGAACTGTGCAGTGATGTCATCTAAAGGTAAATGCACCCATATTCTTTAATGTTACATATTCACTCAATGTTTTCCTTTTGAAAAAAATGTATGAACGGGCCATAAAAGCCATGTCCCTGGTCATTTGGCAAGTGATCAGATCTTAGTCACTGCACATGCAAGAGGTGGGCGAGATTGGATGACAGATCCAGATCTTCCCTACCACAGTTGAATCATATCTCTAATGCCCATTTGGCAGAACACAGAGGTGCTTAGCTCGTCATTATGCCAAATGTGTTTCTGCATGCATCAATGTTGGTATGATATCCATGGAGAATAATAGGGGTAGACAGCTTTTGAAACCTAAATCTGTTAGTGTAAAGTATGCAAATATATGTATGTATGTAACCAGTTTAAAAGATCTTCTTAAGCATGGCCACATGCAGACATGAAGCTCCAAGGATATGAGTATTTATTGCTTGTCTTTTTGTCAAAAACACACAACTGAATGCTTAAATTGCTGCAAACTCACGTTTGAGGTGTATCTTATTGTTTTCACATAAATACTGTATGGAGTCAAGTTTGTACAGCTGAACACATATTATTCCAACCCAGACACATGGGCATTTATTAAGGAATTTTTATGGTTCTCCACATCTTATCAGCCCTGTGGCTCATAACCAATGTCGTTCAGCCACAGAAATCAATGTTTTCAGCATGGAAACTATTAACCACTACTTTGAACAAAGTAGATAAGGACAACTCATTTACTTTGACAAGTCTGACTCTTATACTCAGTGCCAACCTGTAGTTATTATTCACATGCTACACTACAGAACAGGACTAAAGGTTTTTGTTGATTTTTTTTTCCTTTCATGGATGAATTCACACTTTATTTATGTAGTGCAGAGGTCAATAGGCAGACCAGTGACCGGATGTGGACCCTGAGCTGGAACCAACTTGTCATTGAGTTTTAGAGAATACATTTTGACGTCTCGTCTGCTTTGTGATCTCACTGATGACTAGTGATCGCACCCCAATGATGACGTTTCTGCTTGATGCAGATCCAGACATGAAACACAATTTGTTAAATCATTGTTCACTGTCCCTGGTGTAGTGTCACATAATGTTTGTTTCATGTTGTTGCGTTCTATGACTCAACATTATGTCAAATAAATTACACTAAATGCGCCACACTAACGGTAAACCTTTTTACCAACTATCAGCCTAATCTAATCAAGTTTCAGAATTATATACATGCATGGTGTGTCCATAGTCCCTGAGGACAACTTGTAGAAATGTTAATTAAACATACTGAGTATATATAATGTGAATATAAGTGCACCTGTCTGTTGTGCTAAACCTGGCTATGACCACCTCATCATTGTGTCTTAGAAGCTGGTATGGCTATAGAAAGATAACTTTATGAAACCCCAGTTACTTTTTCCACATTTATTGTGAGAAGTCATTTAAAAGTGACCAGGACCTTTCAAGCAGTGATTTACCAAGCCACAGGGAAGAGTCTACATGAGGTCTGTCCATGGGGAGGGAAGGACAGATGTAGATAGAGAAGATAAGGGGGAGGAGAGTTGACCCTTTGATTTTTAGTGAGGAATTTTTTGTATTATCTTTGTAATACCTTAACATCTGTTACACCTATACTACACATAGTAGTTGACAACAGCAGTGTTTCCATTGCTATTGCCATTACATTTTTACATCACTAGTGGATCTGTATGAAGCCCTCCATTACTCCCATTGATGTTAAAGCTGTTGGTTTTTCCTTTGTTAGCATGATGCCATGCAACTAAAAGTGTAAGGCTGTTAAACCTGAAAATACTAAACTGTCTGTAAGCTGCAGCATCTACACAGACTCTACTTAAAGGAGAGGTACATTGTTTGAAAAATACTTGAAAAAGGTGAAGCATCAACATTATAGGTAGTAATTAGAAGGTTCAGATTAAACAAGATGTTTTAACAGGCTTATGCTGTTGAATAAATTCTAACGTTTGGCTCAGTTTCTCCCCAAGTGAATTAAGATAAATAATATAATAGTAAAATGAGCATCAAAATAAAATTTAGTTTGCGTGTTGTTTAGGTATTACAGCATTATAACCCTGTTTAAACATTTTTTAAATAATGTTGAATCATCTTCCTTTCGATACCTATTAGTGTGTTGTTTTATGTGTGAAAATTAGCAGTGTAAATGGAAACGCATTCCTTTCACCAGATCACCAGTGCCCTGGCAACAGCAGAACATGTGACCAGCACCTGGACGAAATCCCAGAGTTCACATGGAGCATAGTGGCTGCCGGGGACCTGCGTCAGGAAAGAAACGAGAAAACCGAAAAGAAGGAAGGAAGTCCCCAAGGTTCGGAGGAAGGTAAGAATGAAGGTATCACATTCCCCCTTTATAGGGGAATTTCATTTCTTACTTCTCACACTTTGATTTTCTCACTTATTTAGTTTTGAAATTAATTAATTAATTCTTTTCACTTACCGTCCTCTTTAAAGAAGAAGAGGAAGAATCATCTTTATTGTCATTGATTACATTTTTACATGTTACAACAAAATTTGTCTTCTGCATTTTACCCCCCCCCCTTGGGAGGAGCAGTGGGCAGCTGCGGCGAGTGTCTCGCTCAGGGACACCCTGGTATGTGGGAAGGGCAGGGAATCTGGGCTGGGATTCGATCCTGCCACCTTTTGATTCCCGGTCTGATGCTTATCCCATTAGATGTTGTAGTGACAACATTGGTGTGCATGATGGAATACCACTTCGTAGCTAATGCCACAGCAAAAACATGTTACTAAACTTTGATTATTAATCTAAGATTTTGTACCTCTATAATATAGTATCACAAAACAATGTGGCGTGTTCCAAAGTGCTTTTGAGATATAACTCTTCATAAAGTTTGTTCAGGTAAATAGCTGAATATGGTTTACTGAGCTAGTAGTCCGCCGCATCTTGTAGGCCTCAGCCTGCAAATCTTCCATATCCTGCAGCATCATTCATTTTCATACCTTGGAAGATGAGAAAGCAGTGTCTTCCTTCTTATCTCCTGAGGTGATGGTGAAATGGAGGGAGAAAGAAGGGTCTATTTATTTCCTTAAATGTGTTTTTTTTCTCTATCATGAACCACCAGAGACCAGATGGGTGGAGTGTTTTATGAAATTGGAAAAATGAAATATGAATGGTAAGAGAAAGGGGGGTCGCAATGAGTGGATTGTAGAAATGATTGATACCCATCCAGTACATCTACTTTGAGTTTTAAATGAAGGGTGTGTATGTTTGTGTTTTTGTGTGTGTGGAGGGCCAAAATAGTTGGTATACTTTTAGGAATTGTCTACAGAACAACCTAATACGACCTCTTGGTATACACACCATTGTCACAATCTTTATACCAGCAAGCAAGAGCACTCCTCAGTTGCAATGTATGTTTTTGAAAATACAACATTGCATAGAAATTCAAGTTTAGAATGTCTCTCACCAACCTGTTAGAAACACCTTCAGATCCTCTATGTTTGGAAAAGTTCCTTCTGATCAGAACAATCATCTGACTAAAAACCAGTTCTAGTATAAATTCATAACGTGCAGCAACACAGACCATGGAATAATTAAATAATGAATTAATTATATGTTGCTTTTTTAATGAAATGTATATATTTGTTAACTTATATATTTAAGTATTACTTTCAGTATTAGTATAATTTAATGATACATTTAAATGTTTATGTAATGCCTGTTATATTTATTGTTTTGTGGCACTCTCCATGATCCATAGATATATACCTCCTGCCCACCTGAAATGATTATCATTGAGTTAATGTTAAGGATGCAAAATATCCAACACCAGAGGGATTTAATTACACATGTATGCCATATGTCCACATATTAAAGTGATTATGAATGTTATCAGGTCTTGTGTATGTGGAAAAAAGGCCTGATTATGATTGGCATGATTGATGACGCAGAGTACAAAGAAAATGTATGTGCATAATTATGTTCAAGCCCTGTGTTAGCTGCAATACTATTGGCATGTTTTGAATAATTGAGCTGGACGAGGTGCTGTCTCCACATATTTCACTTGTGCTTGTAGTTTAAAAGGAATGGAAATAAGGGATGAATACTTAATGACTGTGAGCTGTGAAATTGCTAGAGCGGTTTTCTATGACACCAGACTCATTTTCAATGAGATATCCATCTGAAGCCTGTAAACAGATCAAGTTTCTTTTAAGGTGTCACAAGCATGTAAATAACTTGGGCTTAGCCGTTCTGGTTTATATTGATACCTCTTTGAATAGTGATGGACTCTGAAAAGTCTTTCATAATGTCACAACTTAATTTAAGGCTCATTCATGTGGCAGAATTTTGCCCATTAGACTTTGGCTTTGACCAACTGACCTATTATTTAAAATTTCTGAATGTATATTTGATGCATTCGTGACATAAAACATAGATTTCATGCACACATTTAAGTCATTGTTATTATGTCCATGACCATGACTAGAATGTGTACAGCAGGAGGACGCAGGAGTCATCTGTGGGGGCTGTTGACCAGATTAGTCCTATGGGCAAAGTAAGTGAGGAGAGCAGCATGAAACAACAGTGCCCCAGGCAATTAACATAGAAGGTGATGTGTAGTATGAGAAAAAACATAGCAGCAATCATCGATTGGTTTGATACAGCTCCTTTCTGTTATACCAGGGCATAGTGAGCTGTTGTTTACTCAGTCTTCTACTAACAGTTGGAAACATGCAGCAGGGGTGGGAGGGAATGCTCAAGGAAACTACATCCACTCAATCAAACCACGGCTATCTCAGCACCAAACCCTTCTTCTGTCGCACTAAATGAGTTGATTGAAAATGAGTCACCTCTGTCAAGTACAATCTCTGGAGAGGCTGAATCCGGCCACTGAGAAACGGGCAAAACAAAAACAGAAAATAATTTAAATGTATTTGGCTTCTTCTGTGCCCTTTCTGCGCAGAGCGGGTCGTCTCCATTCCATGTCTGCCCCCAGTGTCTCCTGCCAAAGCAAGAGCGAATATGATTACGCAATGATTTCTCGAACACACACAGAATTGAGAGGAATGAGTTGGAGCTGGAAGCTGACTGGCATGAGGAGATATCCAGTAGGACTGTGTTTACTGGAGCCGTTGATTTGTTTGTTTGTAATAGAGTGGCCCCGAGGCTGTCTGTCATCTGCCAAGTCGGAGAGTCATCTGGTTTTTCTTAGCAGGGATGAGTATTATAGGATTCCAGATAAAAGGCAAAATGTAGAGGGAGCAGCCGATTACAGGCGTTAATGTACTTATTCAGCTGTGGTTTTAATGTTAGTTAAGGCAAACAATGTTGGTTTAGATCTCACTCTTTATTTTATAAACTATTCACCAACTGACAGAGTCGTTGGGGCAGCAATGGGTCTGCGATGAACATGCATCGGATATACTGTCTCTATGCTATGGCTCGTGTATGGAGTCTACACCGTGTTCAGCTTCTCTGTTAAGACGAAGCATTTTGAACAATAATCTGTCTCTAAAAGCTGCAGCCCCCCGGATCTCGTGATTTTATTGTTGCCTACATTTACAAGTGGAACTTAAACTGCCATGCATTGTGCACCAGTCACTAGTGACCAAATATTTTAATTTTCAACATACATATACTTTGTGTTTGTGCCACTCTGTCTCAAATTAATAATAAGAAGATGGAAAATAAAATAAATGAGCTATACATCATACAGACAATGAGTACAGTGTATATACTGCTTTCACAGAAGTACCCCACAGGAACAGAGTCATGTGTTTCTCCTACCTCCTCTGTCAGCTGTCAGGAATACAATGAGTCTGGAATAAGACAGGGAATATGGGTTCAACATATGAACAGAAAAATGCTAACTGCTACTTGTCGTACATTGATTAGCGTAACTGCTGTCAGAAACCAATCTTACTGTATCAGTACATTTAAAAATCTGAGAAATATATGATGAATTTGTGTTATTAAATAAAACCCTTTTGTGTGATGTTAATTAAAGTGGATGTGTAGTTTGATAGCGGAACCAAAGTTTGTCTGTTTCTCAATGAGGCCCTGTCTTAACAAGAGAGAAAGAGCGAGAGACAGTAGTTGTGTTGACATAAGATTATGTTGCTGTGTTTTAAAGAATGAATAATCCAGGGTAATTGCTGTAGCTAGTGTGCACCTGAACATACAGTAGCTGACTTTAAGCTGTGTTTGGCTGTGCAGTGCTGAGACCCTCGGTAAAAACCTTTCTGGGCAGTTTCATAAGGATGAAAAGGCCCGTATTGACTCTGTCTGCACAGTTATGAAATATGAATTGGTAAAGAACACTAAACATGATTGTTGTTTTTTTGTTGTTAACACCAGCTTGTCAATGACAGACTTCTAATGAGCCTGTAAAACCACTCTGCCACACAGTCAGAAAAAACACCCAGTTTATCTTCCTGTTTCTTCTTATCTGAGCAAATAATTAGGAACAATTATTTTGGATGATAGGCAATTTGTTCTACTTATCTAGTTTGGAACTGTAACATAATAGACCTGGCATTTGAAGTAAGCCTGCGCTTTGAATTTGACCCTCCCATCTGCAATCTGACCTGTTAGGAAGAACCAAGACACAAGAAAGAAATGGCTAACTGTTGTGTATCTCTGGGACCAAAAAAGAACACCTAGGTGTTAACAATTTAACCAGTATGTTTGTTAGACACTGTAACGTGTACCGTGACCCTTTTGTAAATCAAATCAAAATGACAGCTTGTCTTTTTCTCTAGTACTTTATTTTTCCTGTCTCATTCAGATTTTATATGATTTCTGTGATGATGGTAAAAAGAAATTTTTATGAAAGTCATATGATCATACCTGTGTGCTATAGTCTCTCACTTGTCTCCTCATATAACCAGGACATGCTATTAAAAGTACTACTGAAGAACACACCAGGTATCAACAGTTAAGTTAAACATGTAAGTAGGCCAATTATTTCCCAAGAGAGTCATTGTGACATTAAACAAAATATATCAGGACAGTGTACTGTGTTGTGTTCCTGACCCTAGGTCACAGTACACCTCATAATGTGCTTGTGCATTTTAAACAGTAGGAAGTCAGTCAGTAATGGACATAATGGACCATAGCATACAACACACTTGCACATGGAATTCTGCACTATGCCCTCGCATCATTAACCCTTTAGAGGGTTTAGGTGTAATTCCTCTAAAGGGTTAATGACACGAGTGCATTTTATGCTGAACAGCTCCCTCTGAGTATTCCAACCTAGAAGCACTACAGGGAAATGTGTTTTTTACTGCTTCTTAGAGACACGGTGCTCTGATTAGCAGGGTAACAGGAGATCACAATAGGTGTAAACAGTGCGCTAACTTCCAAACTTTTGGCAATAAAAAAACTTCCTTTTGACCAACACATCAGTTATTCATATGCAATGTTGGTTTTGGTCATCTGTGTTTTATTTTATCTTAAGTGAACCAAGTGCTGAACACTGTGGAGATAGCATTTGGAATCTGAGTTTGTACTAGTTGCATAATTATTCCAGTACATTGGATTACTTTAACAGCAAAATGTACAAAAGCTTTAACAAAGGCGGCATATCTCCAATTTGTAATCTCATTAATTATTCAAAAATTATATATTTGTAGTGTTGTGTCAACAAATATTTTTAAGTTTAAATTCACCTGCATATTCGTAGTGAAAAATAGTTTTGTCTAATAGCCAACAGAGGTGGATTGAGGTAGTCATGGACCCCTAGGCTCCACTTTGTTGGGGGGCCCACTTGCAATGGAAATATACATCCCCAGTTATACTCATAAAATGTTATGTTACTATTGTAGTGTGCTGACACAATCAAGTAGGTGAATTACAAATTCACCTACTTGATTGTTTGGGCGGCATGATAGCTCAGTGGGTAGAGCAGTCATCTTAAAACGGTGAGCGAGTTCAATTCCCAGTCTCACCAGGTTACTTGTCGAGGGACCTTGGACAAGACGCCGATACCCTGTAGTAGCACAGACACGGGTCTAGCAGCTGTCCAAACAACAATTTCCCCAATGGGATCAAGTATTCATTACACTAATAGGCAATAGCTTCCCTAAAACTGTAAGGCTGAGTGTTTTAAACCAACAGGTGTAATAATGGTTGGACAGGCCCCAATATGTTACTGAGGAAAGACACAACTAAAACAAATTAATAACACCCATAAAAATTAAATCCAAGAATCGAATGTTCATTGTCAAATGCACAGAAACACGTTTTCCTGTACAAACAAATTGCTGAACGTTTCCCGCTGAAGCATCGTTACAGACAGGGTCATAAATATCTGAACAGAAACACTAACTTCCTTCCTGCAGGAGACTTCTGTTGAGATCAGCCTGTTCTGAGATCCCCGCATGAGTCTGTATATTTATAATATTTCTGATATTTGGTCAATATGTTGCGGTTACTCAGAAAAGTCAGTCAGTCAGTTCACTTTGCCTTCATCATTTCTGTAAGTTGGTTTGGGTTTACTTTCTGCTTTTCTCTCTTCTTGTCCTCTGGCACTCATGCTCTCCCCAGTGATACGTCTGTGTTTAGTCTATCTTCCTCACTTTCTCTCTGCACCTTGTCTACCTCCCTGTCTTTACCGTTTATTTTATTATTGTAGTTGTGCCTCCTCCTGTGTGATTTTCTGTTCAGTTATATGTTCCTGTTGCACTGTTTCACTAAAGACTCCTTATTTGCACCTGGTCTGCATTTAGGTCTACCATTTTGTACATGTGCCTGACACATAGCCTGGAAATATTCTTCAAAAATTTAAACTAAGTTGTAATAAATTATAATCCAGCTCCTATCCTCCGTTATTATCACAAATGATTTCCTCTGTTATTATTATTTAGCAATAAAGACAGCAGTATAAACGGAAAACAAGATGTGGCACGTACATTGTTTGAACATTCTAAGAAAAGTGTGTCTGAACTTGGACCCTGAGGTTCCCTCCAGTACTTTTTCAATGAGCCCTCATTCCCCAGCATTACCATCTCACTTTATAACTCACTGTGCTAATGAGCTGCTATAGATTAGCCAAGACATCTGTTTTCATCAACGAATAAACCTTGAGGGCTTTTCTGAGCCTAGAGATGACTGTATCAGACCAGTTTCTAATGCATCCTTTCACCTTGAGTCCTGGCTCAATAAGCTTGCTGCATCCCCTCAGTCTTTGTTGTCAAATATGTTGCCAGAGAACCAGCAATTGTTTCGCTGCCATTAAGCAAATGGCATTCCAGCCTGCTTCCTTAATAAAGTGCATTGTGATGTAAATCTTATGAAATTCTATGTCAATGGTGTGTTTCAGCACCACATTGAGTTCATCACTTTTTACTTGGTGTGTACTGTTTCAATAATTTATTAATACCTCTATTGTTTTAATTGTCTGTAACTGTTTTTTTAACTTAATTACATTGACCTTTTACAGCATTACATTTATCTTGTCACTTATTCATGGCTTTTAGTAGACAGGTTATACAAGAGTTGTTTTTGTCTGCCTCACAGGAAACTAGTATTATTTGTAGGTATATATTTAAGTGCGCAGGCATGACCTTTTCACACTCTCTCTCTTTGTGATTTCATTTCTGTAACTTTCACTTTTTATTGTTTTCAGTAAATAGCTTAGTTAATTAAGTCCTGCCGTCTAAAATCGTGTTGTTTGAGAGAGGGTTTATTCCCATCTTCATTCCTGGGATTATACGCATTTAGGACGCCAAGGAGAAGTGCAGCGGGGGGGTGCAGGGGTGGAAGAAAACAGCAAGGAGGAAATAAAGAATTGAGACAAGAGATGTGCAGGGAGAAGGTGAGAAGTACTTCTGTCTGTGATTATGGGACACGTGAGATTACTGGACAATAAGGTGGACAAACTGACAGCTCTGGTTAACAAGGAGAACATCTTTACAGAGAGCAGCCTTATGTTTCACCTGTCTCACACCCTGGACCTAATGTACATTAATGTTAAATAAGCATACAGTTCCACTGCCCATGTGCTCCTGGGCAAATCAGATTACAACCTGGTTCACTTCTTTCTTTCGTACACATTTTTTGGTTTAGCGTCAACCTGCCAACAATAAAATTGTAAAGACGTGGACAGGAGGGACTAAGGATGCCCTTCAGGCATTCTTTGAAGTTGCAGACTAGAAGATTCTCTGTGAGGCTCACGGTGACGACGTTGATGGACTGACAGACATTCACGACTTCCCCAACAACAAGCCATGGGTCACCAAGGATATCAAAACCATCCTGAATGAGAAAAGGAAGGTGGTCAGTTCTGGTGACAGGGAGGCAGTAAAGAGGGTCCATGGGGCACTGTCTGTCAGGGAAGAAGGCCTATGGGAGAACACTAGAACAGAGCCTGGGTGGTTTGGAGGGGCATGAGGACCATCATTAGCTGTGAGACCAGCAGCCAAGATAAGGGTAAATGAATGAATGAATAATAAATGAATTTAACCCTTTGAAAACCCTTCAGGTCTCTTTAGCTTTCAGAAAAAACAGTATCAAAAACAAATCTACACTTAGAGAGCTGATTTTAACTCCGTACAGATAACTTTGGTCCCACTGGAAATGAGAGTAAAATTTACTCTATGGTCAGTGTTAACTTTTTAGTGTTAATTAGCAACGATCTGTGAGCCCTGAGACCGCGCACACCTGCAGACTGGTCCTGATCAACACTGTGTGGAGTTAAACCTTTACACCGACTTTTAACTCTGCTGTTAGAGCTGGTTAACTCCTCATAGAGTTGTAAATACTCTATCTAGGTTAAAATAGGTTTACTCTGAAATGTTGACACTCCATATTTTACTGTGATGAAAGCGGAGATACAGCTCTTTTTCAGTAATAACGTAACAAAGTATGTGTTCACAGCAGCACTATGAAAACTAAGTTTCGTGTGTTCTATTTTCAGTGTTTTACACACATTTTCACAATTTTGTATACATTTTGTTGCTGTCCGTTATTACAGCTGGCTAACTATAGCATACAGTACACCAAACCACCAGCAGATGTTAAAGAAGTAGTGCTCCTTAAAACGGGACACAAATGCGTACTCCAGTCCAGTGTCCAGTGTCATATTATTTGCTGTGATGGAAGGGCAGCATCTTGAAGGTGACAGACACTAACAGAATGGGCAAATTAATCAAGAGTGCTGGCTTCATTCTTGGTGCGGAGCTGGACCCTGTACACGTTAGATATGAGCCGGGGATAATGTCCAAACTCCTCTCAATCCTGTCCTGGTTATGTCCATGTTAATCTGGAGACTGATCAATGTCAAGCACCCTTTTAAGTGCTACAGGAGATCCTTTCTCCCGGTGGCCATTAAACTATACAACTCCTTTGCTAATGGGCAGACTATCATATTTATAATAACTACATTACACACAGATTTTAAAGAGTTTTTATTACCAGCTTTTGTTTAGCATTTGTTTTGTTGTTAATCTTACTGCTGTAACATACCAAAATAATTTTCCTCTGAGATTACGAAAAGGTTTTAAAAACTTGAATTGAAAGAATTTTTGGCAATTTTGGGTTTGGAATCAGAAAATGCCAGTGACACAAGTAAAAGGTTAATTTATTGTATTGAGTGTGAATATGAGCCAGAACAAGGGTGCGTCAGCAGGTGGAGAAGGGGATTCATGAAATCTCCAGAGCAAAACGTCAGAATGGGTGGTCTTGCTCGAGATGGGCAGAGCTCTTGAATTCAAAGATGAGTCAGGGATGGTGGGAGCTAGAGTCCAGGAAGGGAAACACAGGAGTGAGCACACTGGGTGGGAGAAGCTGAGAGGAAGTGCTATTCATTTTTTTTTTTTTTAAACGGGGGTTATAGCTCAGTGGGTAGAGCAGTCGTCTCCAAACCCAAATGTGAGCGAGTTTGATTCCCAGTCCCACCAGGTTACAAACTGAGGTGACCTTGGACAAGACGCCGGTACCCTGTAGTAGCTCAGACACGGGTCTAGCAGCTGTCCAAACAACAATTTCCCCAAGGGATCAATAAAGTATTTATTAAAATTATTGTAACATTGTAAACAGTCCCAACAATCCTAATTCAACAGGTCCAGACGTCCAGTCCACACAGAAACGTAGTATAATTCAAAACATTCAACAGTCAAGTCCAAATAATAACAAGAACTCTAAGTCTGACTTAGAGTGCTGAGGTCTGAAGCGATAGTCGTGGTCAGGATCTGAAATAGGGGTCATACGCAGGGAAAACAAATCAAGTAGAATTCTGGGGGTCGCTGGTTTAGGTTAGTTTACAGACATTCTGGCAGCGAACTGGGGCACACGAGGCTTCTTATGTAGAAGGGGAACAGATGTAACTGGCTACGTGACTACTGGTTGATTAAAAAGAGCTGAGGGAGAGCATAGTCAAATTCTGTAATTGCAGTAGTCATTACACACAAACACTAAGACAGTCCAGTTCAGTTGTATTCATATTATATTATTACATAATAAATATTCATTCATATGTTTACATAATGTATATAAATGTGATTTGCAGTAATGTACTGTGTATTATACTACTTCTGTGTGTGTAGAACCTGAAATTTCCCATCCTTCCATACATCCATCCATGAGCCTCTGTGTCTCTGTGCATTGTTACAAAAATCTGTAAGATGCTGTCACTTATCTTAGTTTCTGACCATAGCAGATCATTTGAGTAAATCCTAACTTGTTGAATCAGCACTACAGAACTTTTTGTTGGCCATTGAAATGCATTTGTTTTTGTTATATTGAGTGGACCTATTGTAACTTCGGCACGCTTCTCACTTAGCCTTGAATGGATCATTGATCCTTAAAGGTCAGATTGGTTGCTTTCTTGAGGCCCGTGTCTCCCATACTCAATTCCATGTCCATATACTGACTGCTGCCAAGGTATCTGTCCTCTGTCAATCAGCATATTGATCCTGACCTGAATGTGTGTGTGTGTGTCAAAATAAATGTACTGTGACCAGCATTTATCTATGAAATCACTTGGGCTTGGATAAATTGTGCACTTAAACTCATTTGTGCAACTGAAGTACACTAATGCCAGCAACAGTTAAGGGAACTGCATTTCTGCAGGTTTAAGGATGAAGTGACGATGGTAAGAGCAGGGGTGTGTTTGGCAGCTGTGGGTGGGGGTATGGGTCTTCACGTAGTTCTTCTTTAGTGCTCCACCTATGCCACAGCTGCATTTGATTAATTGGGCTCACTTAAAGGAAGTTTTCTTTTTTGGTAGAAGAGCACCAACGAGGTCTCACACATACAGTAGCAAACATGTATGACAACACACACTCACCAACAGACATCTTGTGTGGGAGTGTAAGACTCCCTGTGGCTCAGATCAGACACAGTTCTGCTTTCACTGGGGACGTGCAGAGGTGAGTGGAGGGTCTGATTCATCCTCCATCCTGGACAGCGTTCTACCCTTACCTCTAGTTTTTCTGTTGTTGTTTGAAGCATCTTTTATTAGAGGCCCTTATGAGTTTTTAAGCTTGTTTGTAGTTCTCACATTTGGTACAATCTTCTGTTCTCAGGTTTCACAATAGTTATGCAGAGCTGGGGACTAAGTCATAAGAGCTCAGTGACAAAAATCATCAGATAATCTACTGTTGTTCATCCTCTCCTGATTTAGAGCTTCTTTCTAATAAGCCCATTTGCTTCAAATCAGTGGAGATAGTACCATATCAAATTACATGAAAGATGATTTTTACATATGTCTGATCATTTGATTTAACATCACATTTAAAATGCAGCCTCTAAGGACGCATGTCTTGTCCCTTTAATCAGACAGTATGATTTAGCTCTTCTCTGATTGGAGTTGTCAGCTGAGGGCTGCCAGTGCAGTGTGAAGATCTTCAGTTTGACTTGGACATCAAGTTTGAAGCAAAACATTGTCATTTCCTAAATGAAGTAGAATACAACATTACATGATACAATTACTTTTTGTGAAGATGTACAACATAACAATGGTTGATGTAAATGAAAGTCAAATAAACATGTAAGATATTTCTAGTTTATAAAGTTGAAACAGTCAAGAAAAATACTTGCAATAGAGAAATGCTTGTTATTGAAATCCAAGCAGCCGAGCTCTCCTCCCTGCAGTTTGAGCGTGAAAGCTGCAGCTTACCTGGGTCTCTGCTTACCTGGGCACGTTCTTCTGTTAAAGGGAGTTTTTCCTCTGCACTGTCGCCTCAATGCTTGCTCAAGTGGGACTGTTGGGTTTTCTAAATGTTTCTGTATACAGTCTTAAACCTTACACTGTAAAGTGCCTTGAGATGACTTATGTTATAAATTGTTGCTATATAAATCACGCTGAATTGAATTGATTCATTCTGAGACCTTTGTTTATGAGGAGTCTGAGCTGAAACTGGTTGAACCATCGCATCTGACCCGAGAGCAGCAAGCTGAGCTGCCAGCCTAATGTTAGTCAGCTAGCAAACTTCGAGTAAATGAGCGATTATAGATTTTTGCTTCAATTCATGTACTACTCATTTAAATCGCAGCTTTTTGCGTTCATGTAATTGCACAGACTGACATCGAGATTAATGATTAGACTAATCGTGCAGCCCTAGGGTCAGTGTTGCCTTCCACCGGGTTGTAGGTTGAAATATTCTATTTGTACAAGTAGTAATGTGCTTGTTTATTTAAACATTAATCAGCATGCAATCTGAGATGGATTTTGAAGATGACAATTAGGCGGGGGGGGATTCACACGGTATACTGAACATTTCTTTTCTTGGTTTATTTATTTTGCGTCATACATTTAAGGGGGCAGTTTTTGGCCCATTTAGCTTAAACCCACGTCGTCTGATCTGAAAACAGGTAATCTAAGCTTTTTGTGATATACAAGGGTCCTCAGATTATTTAAAAAAGCACTTTTATACTGCTGTGACCTCCTAGTTTCTAATGTAAAGCAGCAGCAAGAAGAGAGCATGTATGGTCCTTCTGCTGTCACTTCAGGACTACCTTACAATGTCACTATGGAGACAATAGATGAGCTGACTGACGTACTGTATGTTTTACTGAAAATAGACTGAGTTACATGAAGGTGTGTTTTAGCAACATTAACTTTAAAAGCGCGTGAGGGGGTTGTGTGTTGTGATAGAAAAATTGTCAAACAAGTAGCAGTTTCCCATTTTGCTGATTGCTTAGTGCAGATTGTTGCTTTTTCAAGTGAAATTCCAGGTCAGTTGTTGCTAACTAACAGTATTCCCATGATTTATATTGATGGCGTGCACGCGCCTCATGTTGGTGGGTGAGGAAACAAACGCTGTATGTTGCCAGAGGGTGCCATGGGCATGGCTGACAATATTAAACGTGTGGAGGAATGTTTTAATTTGCTGTAGTTGCATCTTGAATTTATTGCTGGCATTTTATGAATGTGATAATGTGTTTTTAAACATAACATAAACAAGGTTGCATTGTTAATGAGCAAAGGTCATTGGTTGGACTGTTTCTTACTAGTTTGTGGAATGAGGAATAGATTATTAGTTATATTAACTTTAGATTTTTTTGTTTGGCTCTAAAAGGTAATGTAAAATTAAAAGAACAGTGCTTGGCTTTAAAAATGGATTAATGCTGCACTTCCTTTTATCATTTTGTAGTCATATTTTTAATTAAAAACAGTTTGTGACTTGTGTACGTGTAAATACACACAAAATCCATTTGTCATACTTGGCTGGTTTGTTATTCATACTCAGCTTTTCTAAAAAAGTCAAATGCTTTTGACAAAAAACTGTTCCCCCTCTGAACTCCTCCGCTGATTATCTATTAAATATGCGATTCAAAATGTTCTTCTCTGTTTGTTTTGTTTGTTTTTTCTCTTGAGCTCAAGCATCAGCACAAATCATTATTAGTCTTTTGTTTTTTTTCTGCTAGACGGAGACCAATACGAACACAATATAGAAAGCAGAAGAGAATTGGAAACACAATATGTCAGGACACAGGCTATTGTGATTATCATCCAATCATGCATGGGGAAAAAATAATTTGCGTACATATAGGCCTTTATCATGAAATGTACTTCATAGCGGGGGTTAGATTCCCTGATGCTAACATTTGTGCCATTAGTCACTGGAGGAGCAGTCGGGCCTGTGCGCTCCCCTTCTCTGTGCAGCCTTAGAGGCACTGTGCATTTGTCAGCTGCATCTAAGGAGCTGCCACTGCTATCTGAACGTAGCAACTCCAGCTCCAGTATTTGTATTTTCCCATTTGTTTTCAGGATCCCAGGCTTAGCTTTAAATACAGACCTTATAACCAACCATGAATCAAGCTAACACTCACAGAATAATAAAATCCACATGAGCTGGTGCATAATTGTGAAACAACAAAATACATATAGCTGAGCAATTTTGGCTCTATCTGGTATTTCACATCTAACTAAAACTAAATTTTAAACATGAGAAAAACGGATCAGAAGTGAGAAGGCCTTTTATTTTTAACCCTCATGCATCATTGTGGACTTTTTTGTCCAAATGAGCAATTTTTTGCTCTTCATCTGGCTGTCATTTTGTCTGTGTTAATGCATATGCC
>JAUMTR010000004.1:13877998-13889535 GCA_032270685.1 Microctenopoma stevenorrisi | reverse complement strand
CCAAAAAGCATGATTATATTTTGTTTTGGCCATGAGTTAAAAATATGTGGTTACAATGAAAGTCTATGGGACATTTTTGTCCCGAGGGATACAAGAGTGTAGTAAATTTTAAATCTAACGCTACACAAAAACTGTTCATGCTAAGTTTCAGTCAATATTTTGGGTGTTTGTTAACATATCCATGAGTGATTTAAAAAAGTTGCCCCAGCCAGCTAACATCATTTTTTGGGAGAATATCTAACTTACCGTGTGTTTTTCATAAATTACAACAGTGAGTTCAGGTAATCAAACTGGCATGTAAGGGGTTAAAATCCTGAAAATGATTGAGTGTTTTTGAGTAGGGCTGGAGTAGTTAAATAGATCTATGCAAAAAAAAATGGGAAAAAAATATTAATCTCTTATATTTTTATAGCAGTTTTTAAGAGACGGACATTTTTGTCCGGAGTGATACAAGAGGGTAGTAAATTAGACTGATCCCTGAGGGTTAAGTGCTACACAACAAAACCGAGTACATAGCTCTCCGGCTATCACAACACTGTAGTTCTCTATCAGAAATAAATCTCAGAACACAGATCTCAGGTGTGGTTGGGTGTGGCAGAGGTGAAGAGGAGAGCCTGTCCACCGGTGCTTATGGAAGCAGAGGCCCCATCTCACCCAATCAGCTGGGATGTCATTCATTTGGACAGATCAATCACAGCCGGCTGCTTCACCCAGGCACACCAACACACAGGCACACAGCCACTAAAAACGCAGGGGAGAGCGAGACATCTATACAAGTCAAAACTGATAATATATATTGACCTAGGGTCATAATATTCCAGTCTTGGGGAGGCATGTGAGGAAACAGTGCTGACCAGTTTGTCCTGCAGCACCGATTTTACATGTTTAGTTTCAGTCTTACTTATTGTTCCGTTAAGTTTTGAAAACCTAGCCTCTGAAATAACCTATGAAGTAATTCAGTGAATGCAAGTTTCTAACCACTCGCTAGTGTACCCTTTTTCACAAGAAATCTGGAAATGCCAGGAAGCAACGTTTTGTTTTTGAGCTTCAGCTGTAACTTCTATCTAAACTGTCGGTGTGGTTTCTCCCAAAGCTACTGTACCAGTTTCACATTACATTTACACTTCTGAGCACTTACAGTGCTTATTCAACAGAATGAAACGCAGCATGGTTCAATTTCCTCTTACTTAAATTCAGGCCCCAGGTTCATGGAATCACTTTCTCTCTTTTGCTGTACTTCACCATTGCACTTGAGGGTTGAAGCATCCAGCCATGGATATATTCTCCATTTCCTTCCTCTTCTGTTTGAAAAGGTGCTTTGAAGCTAAACCTGTGGAGAGTTGCCACTAAATAAATAGCTCAACCCATTAAGTTGTTCTTTATACAGTGCCGCTTATCACACAGAAGTATTCCATATGCAGCTAACACCAGCCATTTACATGCCACATTAAAACTTGGTAATTCAGGAAAAAATTGTGAATTCTGTTGGTTTAGTAACTTGGAACACCTGGCAGGAAGCGAGATGAAGAAAGCATTTCCAAGTAAATACATGTGGACCAGAGTCAACAGAAGGTAAAATAACAAAAGATTCCTCTCAATCAAACATATTAATTGGTGAAAGTGTCGTGAAAAGGCATTTTATCGTCTGCAGCACACAGCTGTTGTCAAGGAAAAAAATGATTGACAAGATCAAGTATTTACAGGTTGTTTTTTAGCACAGAAGATTTGACAACGCTACAGGCTGTGTAATCGGTAAATGGCACTACAAAATAAATGTGTAATTTCTGTGGATATTATATGCTTTGTGGGGGAACATTGAAGGCTGAACCTAAATCATATTTACACATTCTGCCGTCTCTGAGAGAGCAAGTGAAAAGATCTAGCACACAGATGAAAACCCACAGAGAAAAAACCAGCATTCCACAAGCGCAGTGTAAGCCTCTGCCAACATTAAAGATGCACTTTAGTAATGCAACTTCTATCTATCCATATATACCCATAGTTATATAGATATCATATATATCTATATATCTTTAGATATATAGGGAGAGAGATAGGTTGATGCGGTTAATTTAGTATCACTGATTCTGATCAGTCAACAGTGCAAGTGGACCTTTGCACCAGATATTGCTTCTAATAGGATTTTTTACCACCACATACTGCCGCCTCAGCCCCTGCATTTTAAGTACCAGCCAATTTGTTTTTCATTGCAAATTGTACCACCCTTTATGTATGCGCCATGAAACTGCTGTGAACTGTGACCCTGCAGACACAAAAAGGAATCCTGTTCTTGTTTGTCACATAATAAGAAGACATAACCGTACAAACATGTCTGGTCAAACAACCTTTCAGTTACTGTGCAGCTCATGTGTATAAACAGTGGATATTCATTTTAAAGAGAAAACAATAGTCCCATGAAACATTAAATAATAAATAAACTAAAAACAGAATCTTCAAAAATCAGTGCCTATGTCTGTTGGGAGATACTTCAGACTTCAGGCAAGTCTGCAGTCTGTTTTTACGTTGCCTCAGTCCTCAGGAACCTTGAAAAAGTACCAGATACTATTCTCAACTTTTGCCCAATAGAAACCTAAAAAAGGCAACTAGGGTAGAGCAGAGTAGTGTAGTGCTGAGCCAAGCCAGTGCCATGCAGCAGGAAGGCACGATAAAGATGTTGCATTAATGGCAATGGCAGAAATGAGGTTGCATTGACCTTCTATCATTCTATTACAGGGTTTCAAACTGGTGACAAGTAATACCTTGCATTATCTTTTGGGAGACACCTATGTCATTTTCTGTCAAAACACAACTTGCTGGTTGAATAAAAGTAACTTTAAGTCACAATTTGCCAGTGGGTGTAATTAATTATGGGCTTGACTGTATACATATAGATTATGATAGTTTATTTTGCTTCCTATACTGAGTGCGGCATTATTCATGAAGAACCTGTCAACTGTCTAGGCTTACGTGAATTGATGTTAAAAAGGAGAAGGGAGTATGTTTGGAAACCACTGTGCAGCATGGATCAGAAAGGATCTGTTAAGATCACAGCTAATCTGGCTGGATCAGAAAAGCAAGCTTCTGACAGTCCACAGTGATGGAAAGCTTTGATAGCAGGTACTAGGTATACCCAGACATCCTGGCTCACACAAACAGATTCATGCATACTTGGGATTTGGGATTTGAAGGCTAATGAACAAAATTATTAAGCAGAGTCTAATAATGTTGATTGTTACAATTAAAAAATCAACTGGGCAAAAACAAACATGAAACATTATTACTTATCCTATGTAAGGATGCTCTTCCTGGATTTTAGCTCCACCTTAAGGAGACACAGATACTGGTGAACAAGCTGTTTGACCTCGGACTTGCCCCATCTCTTTGTAACTGGATCATGGACTTCCTGACCAATAGGCCACAGTGTGTCAGGATAAACAACATCACATCATCATCCATCACTCTTAGCACTGGCTCTCCTCAGGGCTGCGTGCTCAGCCCACTGCTCTGCACACTGCTCACCCACAACTGCAGAGCTCACCATGATTCAAGCAGTAAAGGAAAGAAAAGAGATAAAGTGATGGTCCCTCTACAAAGATATTCTAAAATGGCCTAGCGAGAATTGTTGGATTGTGTTACTGTTTCAAAATGCTGAAATCTGTAAAGCATTTTTAATCTGTCATCCTTCAGCCTTTTTAAATGGAGATAACTAACCCAGGCTGTTTTATTTCACAGTACGTTATTTATGAACCCCAGGGTCAGTGGTTCGACTGGGGCAGAATTTTCATTGAGAGCTTCAGAAATCAGTGTTTGCAGTGATTGCTTCATAATTTTTGTTCTTTTTTGTTTTTATCTTTGCCCTGTGCGGCTGTGGCTGCAATAGCTTCTGACAAAACAGACTGAAAACGGAAAATGCTCTGAGAGCAATTGTTATCTTGGTTAGTTGGCAAGGGAGTAACTCAAAAGTCGGGAGAGAATAGTAAAACTCTGACAATTAAGCTGGGATCAGTAGAAGGGACTACTACTATGCATAAAACTGCTACATGCTGCCCCCCATGATGCAGCTGTGTTCCCTGTGGGCATGGTCTGTCAGCAGGTGAGAAGGAGGTCTGACCCCCCTAGATCACCTATTCCCTCCTTTCTTCTTGCCAATGTACAGGCCTTGGAGAGTAAATTGAATCATCTGAGACTAGACCTAATATTGAAACGGGGGATGTTAGCTTGGAGGGGCTAGCAACATTCCGGTCAGACAGGAGCTGCACTACAGCTGGTAAATGTTGCGGTGGTGGTAACTCGTGTTAAAAATGCTGGATTTAGAGCAGTGACTGACAAAAAGACTGGCAAATGTCACACATGCTGTAAAAATACAGGACAACTATTTCGGCAGATTTTAAGCAAACGACATCCAATGCTTTAACAGGATAGATGTCAGGAGGACATTGAGAAAGTCAATGTCTGGAAAGCAGCTGATCCTGACAACATTCTATATCGGGAGCTCAGGGGATGTGCTGACCAGTTGACTCCAGTCTTCACTGAATCAAGCTGTACCAATATGCTTCAAGACTGCTGCTATCAGGCCTGTTGCTAAAAAAACTTTAACACTCCCATGTGTAACTGGCTGCCTCCTCTAAGAGACCCCACTTTGTGCAGGTGGGACACAGCGCCGCCACCATCCTCTTTGTAAACACTGGTTTCCCTTAGGGCTGTGTCCTGAGTCCATTGCAATTTGCCTTGCTGACAAACGACTGCTGTGCGAGGATTACTACAAACCATATTTTAAGGAATATGGATGACACAGTAGGGGGCCTCATTAATCCCTTGTTCACTTCAGCATTTTCAAATTACCACAACTCCACAATCTGGCCATCAGAGGGGTGAATTAT
This sequence comes from Microctenopoma stevenorrisi, assembly GCA_032270685.1. Taxonomy (NCBI): domain Eukaryota; kingdom Metazoa; phylum Chordata; class Actinopteri; order Anabantiformes; family Anabantidae; genus Microctenopoma; species Microctenopoma stevenorrisi. Next base: position 13,884,655 of record JAUMTR010000004.1, on the reverse strand, counting down.
CTGGTGGACTAGTGCAGCAGGACGGATCTGGAACCCAGGTTCCTCGGGGTGCAGACCACAGACTCTCTTTTAGTTGCCCCACATTGAAACTTGTGGTGCCTGAAGAAAAAGTAATCGTTATCTATTGTAATCTCTTTAAGTGCTGTAACAGCTTTTTTACTTAACTGTTTTTATATTTCTGCAAGTCTGGATCTGATTTGGTTTTAGTTTTCTGCATTGTCTATTCAATTCCCATGAAGTGTATGTGCAATGATTGTGGTTATCTCTGCAACTAGCTGTCAACATCAGTATTTATTATTCTAACCATATCTTGTTTACTGCTACAGACTTATTTTCCATTGAACTGACTTCTCGCTCTAATTGTGTACTGTATGATGTGAATAAACAAAATAAAAGTCTATCTTAAATATTCAATTGAAACAAAAATCAAAAGGAAATTGTCATTTTCATTTTAAGAAACATGGAATTGTGAGGGACCAGATAATCAGGCACAGGAGATGGTGCAATTCAAAGTTTTTCTTGACACAAATGTCTTTACAGTTGTTTACTGACAGTTACCATTTACTTTTGTCAGTTCAAAGTAATTTCACATAAAACGTAGCTTTTTAGTTTTTTGTGGAAGGAAATCTTTTCACTTCTGTGTCAGCCACACTCGGCCAACGATGCGGACCAGCATACAGTCACACGGTGCACTTTTACTCAACATGATATGTAAATTGAAAAATGTTATTTGCACAATGTGTGCAAATTGTAAGGTGTCAAACTTGGCGTGTTCGTGCAGTGAAATCAGGTTGATTTAATTCTCCTACTGTATTCACAACTGTTTGACTGAACTTAATCTTTCTTGTATTGTAGTAGCAAATGTATATCTACATCTCTCCAAGACTGCATATTCACCCAGGGGAAATGCCATCAGTGGTGCGGGAGCTGACTCGGCTCAAAAATAGTTTCTTTTTCAATGTTCTGTGTTTTTCCTTTTTTTCATTATTCATGATGGCACTTCCAGCGTAGAGATGGAAAATGATGGATCAGAAAAGAGTTGGGGGGAGGGGGGTAAAACATAGATAATAAAATATTATTAAAGTAAAAAAATCTCTCTCAAAATTGAATGAGATAAGTCTGAGAGACGGATTAGAGGAAGTTGGATGTGGGGTGTTTTCGAGGAAAAGCAAAGGCCTGAGTCTGTTTCAGAAGACCAGCAAGACCAGATGGGGAGTAGAAGAGAAATGGAGATGAAAGAGATTGTCTCTGTGTCTGATTCTGATAAGCAGAAGAGATGATGGAAAATTGTGCGTGGCATATGATCAGCCTCATTTGTATCTACAGTAATTTACTTCTACTATGTTCTTCCACTAGCAAGAAGTCCACCTGTTAAACGCTTATGGAACAGCTCCAGACCTGTCTCGCAAGTACAGACCCAGTTAAACACAAAGTTTGTTCAGCAGTGTTTTCCCTAAACTAAGCCTCTGGCCTGACACATCACTCATTACACTAGCAAGGCCCCATTCTTGAATTCCCTCTACTCTGATCCATCTGTATTTGTTCAGCATGTTCCTTCAGTCCTGACAGTGACCAGTGTTACATTTCTCTTGCTCAGAAAGTCATTAGCAGTATTAGGCCGCGCAGAGACCCTTCAGTTGTCCTCCTTCACCCATGCTGTTTTGTGCAGATGATCTGTGCAGTGTATGGAGAAGGTGAGTAACTAAAGAACATGGGATATGTAAATACCTAAGTTTGATGGTCATGGGGAATTCAAAGCAAGACTGATATCGGCTGCCTTTGTACTTCCTTGAAGAGTTTAATGACGTCTTTCTGCAACCCCCTCTGTGAAGAATAATGAGTAAAGTGTTCTTTAGATGGAGTGTTGAGGGAAATTTATGGGGCAGAAAACAAATGGATTTAAAACATGGGGGTTGTATGAGACTTATAAACAGCATATACTCTGTGGGAGGAAGGAAGCAGCACCCGCTCCGCAGTCAGTTATGTCAGTTTAGAGCAGTGCAAAAAAGTTGCAGTTGTTTTTCAAGCTGAATTTGGCTGCGGTTTTTTTTTTTTTTGCATGTTTATCGAAAAACCCAAACATCGACTGACAGAGATGACGAGACAGTGACATGTAATTTGGGGGGTTCAGTCAGTCTTCAGATTGGCTGAAGGATCTAATGCTGCACAAACATCTGTGCCGAAGGTTACTGAGCTAATGAGGCCTTTGCAAACAAACCCTTTTTGCTTTCTCATTTCACAGCTGAAAGCCTGTCAAACTGTTGAGTTAACAGACGCTAAGTGTTATCAAAGCGAAGATCAAACTCACATTGATGCTCTATGTTGGTCTGTTTTTCCATTTAATCCAGGAATATTACGCACATCAAACATAACAAAGCCATATAGTCAGTCCTTGTCCTCTTGTCCTCCACTTGTTGTCCTTTGCTTAGTCCTCTGTTGAGGTGGGAAAACCGTCATCTCCACAGTCATTATCTATGTTAATGTAGAGATCATTTGTCTGTTTATGCACGATGCACTTATCATCTTTCCTTATTGTAGCCCACTGAAGCTTTCTACTGCAGTTTTTCTTTACTTGGAAGTGTTCCATTTATTTCTATGTACAACTCAGTTTGTATAATTGTTATTCAAAACACAAATGCCTGTTTTTCGTTTTGCCAGCTACCTTTTTTATTTCTACACCTTCATCATCTTAATGCATGTACACATGTATATTTTAAATATACATGTGTACATCTGCAAATTTGTATTTTTTGTTGCCCTTCGTGCAAATACAACACAAACAGTGTATTTGCTGCTGGCTTTTTTCGGCCTTCAGCAGTAGCGGGAAGCATCTTTGGCCTTAGCTTCAAAACTGCTAATGTGCTTTGCTTGTACAAGGTCACAAGAATCTGCTCTCCTCAGAACACGTTCCAGTGCCTGTCTGCTGTAATTAATGTTTGGGCAGGTTGTCCATTTGTTGCTGGAACTTGTAACACTCATTTTGACCTATCAGCTTCACCATCAGTAATATGAACGTGCGCGTGTGTATTTGGCTTGGATCTTAATAGCATTGGCACTGAAGCTGTGGAACATCTGGTGTTCCCAGGCAGAGATTGGAGCATGATTGTTGATAGGTTTTATCCGTTTGAACACACACTGTCTGGCCCTACCATCAGTCTCACTCACTTACTGCGCGCAGACACAGCGGTCTGGTTTGTCTCAGAGCAGGCCCGTCCTACTGCTCCAGATGTGAACGGATGTGACCTGTCAGCGCTTAGTGCGCAATGTTAATGTCATCACCAGGACTTGTGGATTGGAGCCCTAGCATCTGTGCTAGCTCAGCCACTGGCCCTGAGCCTTAATTCTATGAACTCACATAGCTATGCATCTCACCTAATGACATTAGTGTCAAATGGTCTGATAAAGATGGGTGGCCTCCTACTTCATTAGCTCTAATTGTTACTCCCACACACACACACGCCACTCTCTTAAATCTAATGAATGTGATGATGCTTGTGTGAAAGGACAGGAGAACTGTAATGACCTGTTGTCACGGAAGAAAAAAAGATTTCAGCTATAGTCAAATGTTAAAGTAAATGCCATAATTTAGTGCTTTGACCTTCGTAGTTATTGCCGTTTAAGGCAATAAAGGGTTTATGATATAATCATTGTCTTTGTCTGCAGATTAATGCTTTACAACAGTGAAATTTGATTTAAATATAAATCTTTTCTTTCATCAATTTTAAGTCTCCTTGTAGGTTTTCTTTTATTATTTTGTTAGTTTAACCTTCACAGTTGTTCTTCTTTGAGTAGCTCGTGTCACTGAACTTGGTTACTAAGCCTGAGGAAGTTATCGTCATTCTTTTCCTTTTTGCTACATTAACTGTTTAAATTTGGGAGAGCAGGCCGTCCTTTCCAACCTGCATTGTGAAACTTCTTCAAACAAAAGGAGGTCTATACTATGTCATTTTTGTCCTTGGATCATCTGTTGTTTCCTGCTTCACTTTGTCTTTTCAGCCTTGGTGCTTATTTCTCTGCTTAGACCATAAAACACATCACTTCCTTCAAGTGTAGATATTTTTACTGTCTCAGTCCTTTTTGAACAGACTCGTGCATCAGGTGTGTAAATATGTGTCAATATGTGTTTCTGCCTGATTGAATTAATATTTTTCATAAAATAGCTGCACGTGATTTGTATACATTATGTTGATGCTTTAACACATTTTATTATCCACTTCTCTGTCATTGGCAAATTGTTATTATATATTTAGTGTTATTGATTTTTACCTACTTCCATCTAATGTTGTTTACAGCAGGAAATACATTATGACTGTGTTTATTAACTTTTGTCTGTTTAGGTTATCAGCACAACATATTGTATAGTTCTGGAAAACAAAATGTCTAAATCGTAGAATATAGAGGGGGGGGGGCAGTCAGACAGGGGGGGGGGTCAGTCACTGCAAAGTTAATAGATTAATCTTAGTACTATTGGAATAGATATGTATGTTGATCTTTGTCTCATTCACTTTGTTTTTACGCTTTGACATGTTTTCCAAACTGAGATTAACGAGTGCAGATTATTAATGAATGAGACTCACCAATACGTCTCCTCACTCCAGCTTAATCTGAGTTGTTTCAAAACACAAGTCACTGAAATTTGGTTTGTAGCTTTCCTGAAAGTTTGTAAGAAGACCCTTTGAAACATTTCCACTGGAGAACTTCTGTGAGCAATTCTGCTGGTGTCATCTGTGACTTCAATAATAATTAATGATCGGTCTGGATCGGTCAGAACAGGAAAAGATATTGTACGCTGTCATGTGCTAAGTGAGGGATGTCTACATCTTTAAATTTCCACAATAACATTGCATAACGACACAACCATACTTCATTAACGAGATGTGGCAGATGTACAGTGGTCGAGTTGTTTTAGTTTAGAAAGTAAATGATAGTTTGATGCGTGTCAGAAAACTTTCTAAGTTTTTCGCAGTGTGTCACCAGTCAGTGCGTTGGCCTTTACATGCCCAAACCCAAAATGCCAACTATTTATGATAGGAGACATTTGGTGACTGAGCCAGATGTTTTGATATATATTAGTTTGGTAGGAATCCACAATCGTGTATGGTTTGGATGTTGAAGATAGGCCCCTGGACATGAAAGCCGTCTAGATAAAGCTTCAACGAATATTGAGTGACATTAGTCACAACATGTGACATGTCTTACATCCAAACAGAATCACACAGAAATGAAATCATTTAAAAGCATTGGCAGCAATCTACAAATACCTCTGGTTCTGAGGCAATTTTCTAAATTTAGAAACACAGGATTTAATGGGATGCTTGGGCAGCGAGGTCATGTGAATATGAAAATTATGTGTCAACCAAATCTATAAAGAAGACAGTTTAGGAGTGAAGCACAATATGCGCCTTGCCATTAAAGAAAGAAAATGTCTTTAGCTCTCCAACACAGAGAAAAAGAGGATAACAGACTTGGGAGAGCTTTCTAGCTCTCCCACAATTAGACTAAACGGTCTGAGCCAACAGCCTTACTGAAGTCTGACTCTGTGGACTCAGCATGTTTGTTCTAGCTTTTTATGTGCAGTTCCGCGTTGCAGAGGTGATATAGAACGCTGGAAATGTATCAGTTTTCCTACAAAATGCCCCTGAGTAATCTCACAGTCATTGTTTCAATCTCTATTCAGCCGAGTGCTGACGTGATACAGAAGATCAAGAAAAGGGATAAACGCACTCATTTCTGACTATAGACTATAGTATCAAATGTTCACTGCCACAAACTGCTTCACCCTGGGGCGTAGGAAGCACACACTGTATCTGACTGAATATCTTGGATATGTTTCTATTGTATCAAGGGGATTTAAAGGGATCTAAGTGGTTCAGTGACTTTTATTCATGTTTTAATGGCACAGTAATATAAAGCACAGGCCAATAGGTCAGTGATTATTACCGTCACCTCATGTCAAGCTGGTACTAGGTTCAAGGTTGGACTCTGAGACTTTGTGCGTAGTCTCCCGGTGTCTGTGTAGATGTCATCTGGGTGCTCTGCAATACACTGTTTAATGGCATGTGTGTTATACTGCAGGTTAGGTCAGTTGACGGTTCTAAATTCCAGACTGTACGTGGTTGGGAAAGGCAACTTGATTGCTGATACCTGAAAACGTCTAGATTGCTTCCTCTGTAGTCACACGCAAAGCCACTGAGTCAGTACACTTTAGTGCCCCATGCAGCTTAACTCATGGGGAGGAGACGATTCCACGTTGGAAACAGCACCGCGCCATGTGCTCATGTGAGGCTATGATTGAAGTGCACAGCTTGATGGAGTATGACAAGAATGTAATAAGTAGATCTTTTATAATACACCATAGGTTTCTACTTTTCCCTCACAATAACCTTAGAGGTAACTACCAACAAACCAGCAGTGCTGAAAAAGATGTATCTCATGTAAGTTAATTACCGTATTTTACGCCATATAAGACGCACTTTTTCTTCCCCAAAACTTTGGGGTAAATATGGGTGCGTCTTACATGGCGAATGTCCATCTGGGGGTCCGGGCTCGGGCGTATTTGCACCCGTGCCCGGACCCCCAAATGGCCTGCAACCGTCTACTCACTGTTCTCTCCTCCACACTGTTCTCACACGGAGTGTCTGAGAGGCGGATCCTGCT
>JAUMTR010000004.1:13859181-13877898 GCA_032270685.1 Microctenopoma stevenorrisi | reverse complement strand
TGCTAACTTTATTAATTATTTATTAATGTTATTAACTGTTAATCAACAGTTAACTGTTAATTAACTGTTAATGAGAGCAAAGATTAAGTTAAGAGTACTAAGTTCCTAATATGTTACATGGTTGACATAAAATTGTTCTTAAACTGTTAACAGTTGATATAAAATATTTTACTACAGTATTTGGTTCAGAATCTATTTTTTCCTAGATTTTCCTCCTTAAAAATTGGGTGCGTCTTATATGCCGGTGCGTCTTATATGGCGAAAAACACGGTAGTTTCTCATAATTAAGCCTGTAATACACACGATGTTGTCATCACAGTGTCCACCCAGCTGCTCTGAAAATAAATAATACTTTGGATATTTTTGTACATAACAAGTGTTGATTGTTGCAGCAGTGTTTGATTCTGTGCAGTGCAACCTCTTGGCATAAAGTCTGTCTTTTGTACTGTCGCCAATTTACACTGTCAGTAGCTGCTGCTTTGATACCAAGCCTGCCTCTCCTAAGGATTGATTTTATGGATCACTTACTAGGCTTCAGTTTCACACATCCAAAGAGCTCTTTCAAAATAAAATTGCCAATATTGTTAACCTGGTGTGAGTGGTTAGAGGATTAGAACTTTTTTTCCCGAGTTTGAGTTTCAGAAGAAGTCGACAGAATGAAACAATGGGCCAGTATCCAAAGTGATTTAAAAGTTCAAATCACACACTTACTTACTATATGATTCTATTTTTACTGTTGGCTTCCACACGCTCATTACACAAGTTATTTATTGAAAACAAGTGAGTTATTGAAGTTTGAGGTCTCCTCTAACTGTCTCACCCTCTCTATGTCCACATGCTGTAGAAGAGTGGTGCCTTACATGGTTGACTGTACTCTCACAGTTTACTTGTGAATTACTGGATAAAGTGATGAAAAGAGATGAGTAACTCCTTCTTACCCCAGAGTCTCAGTTTCTCTTCTATGATCATTATTCCTTATGTTTCCTGCTCATGTATTTCACACATAGCAGCTGTGTTTGAGTCTAAATCATTAAACGTGCATTACTACTAAAATATGCATCTCAATTCATCCACCAGTAATGTTTTATTGCTAATAGTATACTTAACTGATTCCCCAGCCGACATTGTCGTTTGGACAGTGTGTATGTCCAAAGTGCATGTTAAACATCAATATATATAAGACGGACATCACATGATGGTACCTGTGAAATAAAAACTTGAAGACCTTCAGAGCAGCTTTTCAAAGGTCAGTTCAATGAGCCAACGCGTCTTGATTTAGGAACAATATAGCACCGTTTCTGTTTCAAAAAAACTATAGACGCTGCAACTATTGAATATTTTTGGAATTAATTTTGCCATGTAATTCAATTAGTTTGCAATCTTAAATCAGATAGCATCAACTGTTATGTTACCTTGCAGAGGCTCTGCTTGATGAGCAGCAGTTAATGTGCAGATGCTTCTCATTCAGGTGTTAGACGTTGATGAGGACTGTGATGCGTTGTCCTCCCTAACGGTGTTTGTTTTGGAAGACTAGACGCCTTAGATCGCGTCCCCTTTGAATGATTGTCTATTTACCCTGTGAAACAACCCGAACATGCTGTGACTAATTACAGTATGTGTGACAGTTATATGAAGTAAAAGAAGCCCTCATTCTAGAAAGAATTTCATTTTTTTAAATGGAATAGATGGACACTTCCATGTACACTACAAGTCAAGCGTTTGGTCTTCAGCTGTGTTGCCATCATTGCATAATGGTTTTATAACTATCAGTTATTCTCTCTTTTTAAAAAACTTCCATTAGCAAACATGAGGTTCTATTGGAAGACAGTACTAATAACTGGTAGAGTACCTTATAAAACTGTGAATTCCTGTGCACTGTACTTCTCAGAGGGTGCTTCTGTTGTCCAGAACTAGTTATTTTCAACTGAGCGAGAGTACAAAGAGTTTTCGTTTGATAGAGCGCTGTGAAGAGCAACTGAAGAGAGCTTTCAAGTGTACATCCTACCGTCCCCTGGTACTCTGTGCAGTCATTATCCCCACTTATCTACATCTACAAATGACTCTTTAAAGTTACCTTGGCAACACAGATTAAAAGTTTGCAATGTTTTTGTCTAACTTCTATTCAAACATACGATGAAGATCAAACATCTGGAAAAATGGCGTAAGACCGTAGTAAAGTGTTTTCTGCTCACCAGCAGTGCTGCAAAACTGACAAATCTCCAACATGAGGGTTACCTGCCCCATCTCACTTTGCACTTCAAAGCTGGCTTGTCTGCCTTTTCTTTTTTTCCTTTTTCATTCGTCCTCGCCTCGCGTTGCACGCTTAATTGTGCTGAGAGCTTTGATGGTGGGTGGGAAGAGAGTGAGTGCTGTGTTGAGGAGAAGAGGAATTGAGCATTGACACTAATTAGATGGAAAGCAAATGAAAAAAGTCTGCTTCTCACTACTGCCGGGTGTATTGTTAAAGCGAATTGCCGGTAGTGAGGATGGGGTTAGGAAGTTGAAGGCACGGACACCAGACAAGCTCAGAGTTGCTGGCTGTGATATGAATGAACTGGGTGGGAATAACACCTCAGGGATGATTTGGTGCACACATTGTAAAGAAGAGTGTATGAGAGGTCCGTGTCTAGAAGCCCTGGGCTCAAAGATGTTGATGTGCAGTTATTTAGTTGTCTGTCCTTAGGGTGTATGCCTTAAGGCTGCAGGGTTTGGTACAAAAAATTGTTAAAGCAGCTACCTGATTTTTATCAGGGAAAAATTTAAGAAAGCAGCATGAGATAGCTAAAAATGCAGTAGCAATGCAACCCCTTCTTGTATTTGAGTTCTGATTGTCGATTTGATGCAAACCTAAACCAGCACAGAAACCTGTGACTGTGTCAGTCTACACTGTTTTCTTATGTAGCTCATGACTGAGTTACTTCAGTCTGTAAAATGATATAAAGTGCTTCCATATGTAGTGCTGGTCGAGAAAGAAAACAAAAGTCAGCTTGGTGCCAGCGTGGACATATTTTTCACTATGTTCAAAGGCAGAGACACAGCGAGGGCTGTCCACACTGCCGGGTTGCTTAACAGTAGGAAAGGGAAAGACATGAAAGTGAAATGGTGGGAAAAGAAGAAGAGATCAAGATGGTTGGTGGACACAGAAACATAAGTTGTGTGGGACATGGCAGAGAGAGAGGGAGAGAGAGAGAAAGAAAAGTGGGGCTGGTAATGATGCAAAAAGACATTGGACACAAACAGAGACTGGAGACTCTAGGAGAGCAACATAGCAGACGTAAAAGACAAATGAGACACATACACAAGTTGAGAAAAGAGCAGGAAGAATTGTCACAGACACTGATGGAATAAAAGGAGATTAGAAAGAGAGAGATTTGAAGATAATATGTGGCAGCAGGAAAGATGGATGCCAGAAATAAGAGGGGATAGAGTATATACGACAGTGATGGAGAGTGAAGGCATCGTTGGCAGATAACAGTCAGTGCCCTACTTACATCTGACATTTGAAGAAAACAGAGCGGCTCCTGAGCAACTAAGCATATGAGGAAAAGAACAAAAAACCAAGAAGGAAATGGTTCCTCAGTACAGTAAAAGTCAGTACATTTAGGATATTTTAAAATCAAATCTGATAACTGTGTCTGTGATTAGAACCCGTCTCTCCAGATGTTTGTATGAAATCAGTCATAACGAAACACAAATGGGACAAATGGTAATAGGGCTACTTTTAGGACTGGTATTAAGAGACGGGTAGAAACGTATTCAGCCACCTTAACGACAACACTACTGCATTCATTTAGTAGTTTCCTGGAATATATTTACCATTTTACATCAAGTGTTATTGCTGTTTTTTGCATTTGGTATTCTACCACTGTGTAGCGGCTCACTCTATGGCAGCAGTCAGTCATCATAACAGCTACTTTGCAGCTGAAAGTAATACAGCATTGCCACGGTCGCCTCCAGGAGTCTCTTTTCATGCTCACGCTGAATGCCAGCGTGCAAAGCTTTGTGTGCAACTGAAATTCTCATTCTGAAGTGAGTATTTTTAGGCCTAGGATAGTGCGATTCCCAGGAATGGGGTTTATGTTACATAAATGTGAATAAAAGGTAGCACTTATTACATCACTCAACAGGGTCAAAATTGTACCACATTCATAATATGCGTTTCCCATGTTTTATTGTTGACATTTATTTTTAAAGGACATTTTTATGACAAATGTTTCAAACAGCATTGTAATAGACATTTTTCACAATAAAATACAAAAGAAGGACAGATCTGACGTCCAAAACAAATATCACTTTAAAGGTTAGAAGCCAAAAGTAAAGGTTCAGACTCCTGTACTTTAATGTTTGGAGTGGGGAAAACTTCAGAGAAGCTCTAAACAGAAGACAGCAGTGATTTTAAATTGGATTCTGAATCTGAGGGCGAGCCATTGTAGAGATACCAATACTGGTTTGATATGAGAACTTTTAGGTTTGCAGCAGCATTCTCAGCCACTTGAAAGCAAAGAGGTTTTCAGTAATAAAAAGGAAATAGTTTTACAATAATAAAGAGAGGATGAGATGTATGAATAGTCATCATCCAAGTTTAGTAATATTCTTCAACTGTCTTCAACTGAAGGCTTAGTCCTTGGCACGCCTGTTAGTAGATTTGTAATTACTGGATAGTATGAACTGAGCAGGAAGCAGGGTGTGAACGTGAACATTGTCACTCCAGCTTTGTCCATTTCACTGCAGCACGGAGGAACTAACACAATCTTCAGGGTTTAATTCACATCAAACTGCAGCTGGTTTTACTGATTAGATCCTGTTTTCCATTTGAAGTGATGTTCATCAGTGATATCATGGTGTTGGATTGATTGATTACAAAACTGCACCCTCTCAGTCCTGAGTGTTAAACTTTACCATGAAGAAATGCTTCCCGTTGACATTTCTTCTGGTGCTACTGCAAAGTGAGCCACTGGTATCGATTGACTACCTTATCATGGTCCAACAGAAAGACTTCGCTCATTTCATTTTACACAATGCTGAGCAAAGAACAAAACCTTAAGTTGAAGCTGAAGTCACCATATAAAACCATCACACTGTAGGCCAGGAGGTCAGGGTTTGTCCATTTGTACCTGCAACAAATCAATCTGTCAGGAAGGTAGTTGCAGGTCGTTCCCAACAACTTCAGAAAGTTACGCTGCAGGTGTTCTAGCACAACACAAGTGAAGTATGACCATGATTACACTTTTCAGATAAGCTCAGCTGGTGGGGCAGACAGTCTACTTTCACTCAGACGGATAACTATGGGATACATGCTCTCCATTATTTCACAGATATAGTTTATTCCAACTACATTTTTCTTAGTTATTAATTATTTAAACAATGATTGCATATGCGGCTTTGTTTTCACCGTACTGCTAAACAACACCTGAGAAGGACAGCAGTTAATAAATAAATAAATAAATATATCTATATATAGATAAATAGTCTATGCTTATGTTTAAGTTGGAAATAATAAATTGCATACAAATCTCAACAAGATGAGATAAAGAAGCTGTGTTACAGAGCTGCCTTAAGACCGTTTGGATCAATCGGGCGTGTAGTTAGATACCCTCGATCGGGCAACTGATCACATACTTGCTGACAATGGTTCTTTTTAGGGTAATGGTGGAGCAGCCAAGCCCCTATTAGTGTCCATCAACTGCTGTGCTAAATGCCAGACTGACAGTGCAACTGTTGAAATTCTGCAGACTTGGTTGCCAAGGGGAGAGTAAAATCTATGTCCTGCTAGTTACATCTCCAGTGCCAGTCTGTGTCTAAAGCCAAGCTGAGCTTTTGCCCCAAGCCAAAGGTGTAATAGTGACTGCAATCAAAAACACCAAGCTGCAGAGCCAGAATAGATGGGAACCAGGCAATTTTCTATCTGAAATCATGTTCTAAATGATTTTGTTTTTATATGCAGCATTTTTCGTCTCTACTTTTCTGAAATGTACCCAAGAAAAATCTACGTAACCTTTCTGATGTTCACTTGTTACTGACGTGTTCATTAAATGAATGCCCTTGATGTCAACACCTATAGAAGCATGGGTATATATTTCTAAGGAAGTGGAGAAGGGCAGCACTAGTACAGTCCAATAATAATCTTGCACAGAAACTAATTAGTAAAATAATTTAGAATCCGTTGTAACATGTGATCAGAGGCGATGCAGAGTGTGCTATACGGGAGCTGTTAGTCAAACTCTAACCCTTTGTTTTCCTATTAATTACATCACAGGCAAGTTGTAGGGGCCATGTTATATTGCATTAGCTGACGAAACAGAAAATGAATCTAATTTAAGGTCTGTTTACATATTTCTCACGAGAGTCGGTGGGTGGGAAATATGTTCTTCATGGTTCATTTGAGATAAACAATTAGCTCTTGCACATGTGAATATGTGGAAAACTGGTGTCAGGGACCTGTATTTGTCTTTTGACAAGCTGAATTAACATCTTTGTGTATTTGTCAGAAATTACTCAGCTGTGTGGAAGAAGTGGTCCACCAATCACAGCCAGCGCTTAAACCTCTGGGAAAACAATACTTAGCATTTGATCATGTTTCTAAGCAGCTTTATACAATTTTTTTTGTGTTTGCACAGCTAGATGATGTTATCTCCTACTATTTAGCATCAGCTCTTGGAAGTTAAAAAACCTAGAACTCAACAAACAAAATAGAAATCACATTGAGATACAACTATAGCAAAGATTCATTACAAGTCAGCAGAGGGCTTGTCCACTTTTTCCAAGCAGTTCGACCTTTGACCTTCAGTACACTCTGCGCTTTGTGGATGTGTTGAATTGTTCTTGTTGGTTGCAGCCCAACGGTGTCCGTGTCAGTGAGAGTGGGCTTGGTTACCATGGCAATCACATTCTCTCTTTCCCACAAACAGGAATGGACCGACAGCAGCAGAGATGCAGAGAGGGAGAGAGGGATGAGTGGCTCTCAGAGGAGCACATTAAAACAGAGAGCAACACAGATGGATTTAGGCCTCCAGGGTTAGGCTTGGCTCACTGCTGCTGTATAAAGAAATATATAGCCTCCTGGAAAGACACAATATTTTACAGAAGAAATGCCAGGGCACGCTGGTGAACTCTGGTCACTGCCCTCGTCCCCATACAGTTTTCAATAATAACATACAACAACGGATGAATGCAACAACTAATAATACAGTATGTTTGATGGTCTTTCCTCCAGATGTGGACCTCTGAAGATATTTGGCAGCCGATCTGGAGATATTAAAAACACGGGCTATCTTTGACTACACTGGGCTTATTTGTTAATTTATATCTATATTTTCTATATTTATCTTTGGCTACTTGCAGTTGTTCCTGTGATGACGTCTGAGACAGACCTCCTGTGTTTTATTTTGTGCAATGAATCTGTTGCGATTCAAACGTAGCAAGCACACACTGCCTTTCTATTCTCCGTCTATAATCCCTTTGAGTGTATGTTATAATGTGCAGCATGCAGCGAGTATTGGGTTCATTTCACTCAACAGTTTGTTAAAACTTTAATCTAGACTGCACTGAACTGCTTGTGCATGTGTGCGGATGCGTGTGTGTGTGTGTGTGTGTGTGTGTGTGTGCGCAGGCTGCAGCCACTAAGTCACACTAAGTGCAGCAGTGGCTGGTGCTGACAGGGAAAAGTGGGAATCAATATACTCCACCAGCATAAGCGTCATTGCAGACAGTCGAACTGTAATCATTGTTCGCTCATCTGGCGCATCACGCGGGACCTGCTTGTGTCTGTAATTGGGCCGACTTGTGTTAGGAGGCTTGATGACAAAAGTGATAGTTTTTTTATTTCTGCCCGCCTCTACCCCAACTGTTTTATTTCTCATATCTGCTCACTGCTGTGATCTATAAACAGAGAAGCCAGCTTACTAAAAACCTGCCCTCTACAGAACAAAATATGTTCTAATAACCTCAGAAAAAGGGAATGGCGGTTTTCTGTGCCACTTCCTTTTACTTGCTATTGTATATCTAAATTATTTGGATGGGTATTGGCTGTGTTGCACTGGCCTTTCTCTGTAACAAGGTTCCATTATTGTCAACATTCATGTCGTTAAAGAAATCCATGGTGAGTTTCTTATTCTGCAAGCTGTGAGACTTTGCTGGGTGCAGCTACAATTAATTAAAAGAAGCGCCTGTTTGGCAGGATAGCTAATTAAATTAGTTTGTGTGTGCGAGCCTGTATGCGTGTCTGTGAGAATGCTTTGAGCTGTATGCATGCTCAAATGGGCGGGTGAGCATCTTCAAATGAATGGAGGTCTTTAAAGAACCTGAATTGAAAGCATTCCCCACGAACCTATCATCAATGATGCGTTTTAGTTTGCCTGTACATATATGCTGGAGAGAGCAGTTCTCAAATAAACCAGTGACTGCATCACTAGAGAACAGCTCCGCAGCAAACGCAGGCGCAGACACACGACCCCTCGACCCCTCGACCAAGCTGTCAGTCTCTGAAGACCTGTGCTAAGTATGTGAACACAAGCTGCTTGTTTACTTTTCCTGGAAGTCTCAATGTATGTGTTTAGGGGAAAACAAACTGCATGGCGCAAACCTGCAAGCCTCGCTCAGCGTGCCGCCACACATGTTTATATGTGGTGGAGAATTTGTCACCCATGGCGCAAAGTGATGACTGCTGCTTGATAATAAACAGAGGGACTTGTTGAGCATGACTGAGCAGTCTTGCACTTGATTTTTTTCTGTTATGGTGCTAACACTAAATTACCTCAGTTTCCTCACTGTCTTGCTCTGCATCAGCAAGTGCCTGCAGGACTCTGTTTGTATCGGCAGACTCACACCCCCTGTCATGGAGCTGGTGGGCTTTCTTCAAGCTGCAAGCTGTGTAACTTAATCATTGGCAGCCTTTCAAGTAAGCATGCCAGAAAGCAGTTTTTACATAAATACCAGGCTAATATCAAGTTAGCGTTATCTGTGTTTAACTTTACCAGGATCACACCTGCATCAGTAGAGTAAAGTACCATGTCCTTGAACTAATTAATATCTCATTTGAATAATAATTAAATTAAAATAGTGTGTGCATTTAAATTCTTAGAATAGATGTTGTATGTATCTTAGGTCCTGGCATTGTGTAATGAGGCATAAAAACTGTCAACCTTTGGATATCCAGTATGTGGAACTGGCATATATATTTGCATTTGGACTTTGATGGAGGGGGCATTTGGTGGACAAACCTACCAGGTTAAACTGGAGACCACAGCTGGTCCACCATGTAGCAGCAGGTAAAAACTGCAGCCTCTGGTGGTTTCACCTAGGTCTGTTTAGTGCTACACATGCACAAAGACACACTCAGTCTGCTCAGCAGTCACAATGTCCACAATAAGGCAATTACTGCTTCCTTATAGTAAGACTGGCTGGCACATTCATAATGTATTCTATCAACTCTACTTTACCATCTACAGAGACCTAATTTTGTGATTTAACAAGATCAGCATAGCATAGAAAGAAAACATGGCTCATCTTTTACAGACAGTACCATCTGATTGTATAATGACTTTGACCACTGTACTGAGCAAATGTAGACTACTCTGCTCGTATGTAGAATAGTCCTGTGACACAACAGTCTGCCATTCAAGTTTTATTAGACTTCAAGCTCATTCATAAAGCAAAGCATACAGGAATGTGGCAACAGTTCTACTATTCTGTACAGTATAATTAGGCATTGTAATTAAATGCTTCCTCCTCCCATTATACAGTAAGACACCATCATTTGATCCGAACCACAGGCCATGCTAAACACAGATACTCTACCTGCCTTGCCCTATGTGTGTGGTTCTGGGCTTCAGGCCTGGCGTAGCTTCCAGGCCTCTTGTTGAGAGCAGCTTTGGGATGTCTCCCTGCAAGCAGGCCAGGCAGGAGGTGTTGGCAGGGGAGGAAAGTGTTGACCTCCCCATGTGAATTGCGATCCATCAATTTGCTATACTTAGCCGAGAGGCTACTGTTTGGCAGGGCCTCATTCTATAGCCTGTCCCTTGTCAGCCATCCTAGACCACAGCACACACTTATAAACCAAGTGAGTGAGGAGCAGCCCTCTGCCTGAACCACTGAGCTACCGCGCCGCTTAAACAAGCACAAGCACATCAGTAACCGTGCTCTGTTTCCTGGTAATGGTGGAAACAGGGATAAGTGAGACAGGGGTGGAAGAGTCTTTAATGGTGTTAGTACAGACATCTCCTTCTAATGTTCTATAATCAGATAATATCCCAGCCTTAAGGAATTCCCTACAGGAGATACCGTTAGCATTTGCTTGGTGAGGAATTAACACGCCATATTATCTACTTTCTCATAGATTTCATGATGTCTAGTATCACTGGGTGTAAATCTGTTGCCGAGAGGGCTTTTGGGTGCCTTTTCTGCTCGGAGGATCTACTAATTTATGTATTAATTCTTTTTTGTCTTGACTACAAAGGCGGTATGTGTCCCAGTTTTTTATATATTTCCCTCAGCAGTTGGATCCTGTGCGCCCATACTCTCAACATGCCTCTGAAGTTTTTTTTTTTGGTCAGTGTCCAGCCAGTATGTGAGACTTTGAAGACGTTCCTTTTAATGAGTTTTTGGCCACACTATTTGAAAACACTTTAAGACTTTATTCATTGTCATTTTCTGAATGAGAGGTAACTTGAGCTCTTTGTTGACCTTCCTACTGAAGTGAAATGTTTTACTCTTTGATTTTTATATCAGAACCCTGCATCTCTGCTGCAGCACTATTAAACTGTATTCTGGTTTTCTCTGATGTAGGCAGGAGAACATAGCAGGTCCTAAATGTAAGAGCAATTCTGATGAACGTTGACTGTGATGTGTCTTCTGACAGCTCTCAAATGCCAGCTTCACACTTTCAAAATAGTGCAGACAAAATCTCTGACAAGAGTGGGATAAAGCTTTAGACTATTACCAATATCTGTGCTTGAGGCTTTCTACAGATGCATTTAAAGTTATTCAACCCCTCATTGCAAATGAGGTTTATTGGCTAAATATACAAAACTTCAGCTGTTTGCAATGAACAAATCAAACATAACAATTAAATAGCAGCAGTTCCTCCAAACTGAAAGCAAAATGGAACTTTCAATGACTCTTGCAATCTCAGAATTATTCCTTTATAAGACACACATTTCGGATATTGTCTCAAGCAAACCTGGCACAACTCAAGATCACAGTGAAAGATACAGCTGCTTCACTGGAGGTGTCAGAAATAAAGAAAGCTGTCAAGGGCTGCAACCAGACTTAAGCAGGCAGGTGAAGAAACACTTGAGACACTGCAAAATAGCTACAGCGAGACTCGATGGCCCTGAGGTTTCAGTAAGGTGCATATTAAATGCTGACAGCTTCCATGCCAGCACTCCTGGCTCTAAAACAGTTGTCTGCTCAAAATCTCCAGGATTCTCATCTGAGTGTTGAACTGAAAGGGATAGTGGTGGCTTGGTGATGCTCTGGGGCTGCTTTGCTTCCTCTGGCACTGGAAACCAGCAGAATCTGGAAGGAAAAAAACGGATTAATTAAAGTATCACGACATCAAGGCTTTAAAACGCATGTTCGTTTGGCGAGAGAATGTAAGTGACTCAAAATTAGTTCAGAGTTCATCATATCTAAGATGTACTGTTGGAAATGAGATCGTACTGATCATCCTTGAATATAGTTACGGGGTTAGTTTCCAAATGGCCGAGTTGTAGTACTGTGATTCATCCCTATGCTACGTGGCTCTGCGTTTGAGCCCCATACTGTGGTGTGTGTAGTTGTGGTGCTAATTGACAGATTTATTGTCTTCCTATCTGTAAATACTGTGTTAGTTAAATCCTCAACTTACCTGCTGCCAGGAATTCAACCCACGGCCTTTGCAGTGGGCCAGTATTTTGCCCTTTGGCAGAATTTGTAACTTGAGGCAGCACTCATATTAAAATGTAGTTCTGCAGGAATAGCATGTAAAGATGCAGTGTCTCTATAAAGTTATACCAAAAAGTAAAATCTTTCAGCTGCAGCCTAAGGTCAAAATCATTTAACTTAAATATAAAAATATACTACATGTCAAAGTGATGCAGGATGTTTATGGATTTTCTAAAATAGTCGGAGCCTATACATCTGTAAAGTAGGCCGGAAGCATGGCGCGGACAGAAGCTGCTTCTGACAGTGGTACAAAATACTGTATACACTAATTTATTTCTAAAAGTAAAATAAAACTTAATATTGTACTTACAATTACTTTTTGCATTAGTACAGCCCCCCCGTGTACCAGTTGTAAACGAATACAGCTGAGCAGTGGCTGATCGCTTAGAGGACGCTCTGTGGCATCATTCACTCATTTGTGGAGAGTCTCATTGCATCGGCTCCATCTACAAACAAGTCTGACTAATCAGTCAGCTTGCTGGGCCCAGACACTTTCCCCCTCCAGCTAAAGTCACCGCTAACCCTCTTTAAATCACTACTAAGGCTCTCTGCTGATCTGCTTGTTTATGTTTCTTGGCACTGGCAGCATGACACAGTGTTAGCAGTCTACTGTCTCAACTTCCCATCCCTGTGTCCATCTGACTCTGTCTTTTATGTGTGCTTGTCGTAAATAGTAACATTGGCAATAATTCAGTACAGTTGGTGTGGAGACAGCTACAGTACGAGCTGTTTGGTGTGTAAGTTCCTGCATACTTCATACAACACAACACAACAGACATCATTTCTACTGAAGATAAAGAACGATGGCCCCGTCGCTGTGGGCAAAAGCATTCATCTTTTCCCAGTTCTTTCAGTCCTACATCATTTACTTTCACTATCTGAATGTATTAGCTTTGCTCTGTTGTTTCCAGGTGCTAAAATTTAGACTGATGTGCTCTGGTGCGGGTGAAACAGCAGCTGACACAGCAGCTACCATAGCACGAGCAAAGAAAAGAGCCAATACAGCTATCAGCAGAACTCATCTTTAGGTTTTGTGTTTAATCAGTTGATAATAATGAGCTCTTTAAATACATAATGGTGAAGTTCACAGATTGTTTATTTGGCCCACAGGTTAATTTGTTTTATGTCTTTTTACAGACACAGAAAAAAATATATTACATTTTAATTCTATTCGATAAAACCCATGGTCCAACAGGTCTTTTGATCTGTGTTGTTTTCAGTAGATTTCACAGGAAGTGATTAATGAATTGTGGACAAACTGTTTTAAAACTGCTCAAGGAATCGTGTAATGCGGCTGCTGTGAAGCTAATTCTAGTGGCTGGTGGTAGGAAAATAGTAGTATTTAACTGCATCAGAGATCTGTCTTTGATGTTGCGTCAAATCATTTATATTTGTCACACACATATCTTAGGCATCAAAAAAAAAAAAAAAAGACTGGAAAATCAAAGGCACTGTGTTGCTCATACAACGGAGTGCTATCAGATTATTAGCTTTCTATTCCCACTTAATATATTTGGAAGGCCCGAATCAAATGATGACTCCTAGTTGGCTCGTATGCATGTCTCGATCACTTTGTTTTCCTCATGATGCAACAGTGTTCAAACGTTTCACATGTTGTCAGACTAAATAGTTGCTCCATAGATATTTTAAAATGTATTTTCTCTTTCTATGTCAGTGTTGATCACATGTTAATCTGTGACTATGCTCTAGCAACATCATTCATGGTTTCATTTTTGCTTATTATGGGCTTTATCATCCTTAAAATGCCTTCTCCTTCAGGCCTTTGTGTAAGATCTGTTTCCCGGTGATATAAGAGCTGTAGGATGTTCTCACATCTGGTTGTGTTTGTGCTGTACGATAAGAGTTTGTAGGGTACTTTTAGTATTGTGTTGTCTTTATGTCTTTCCCTGATAATTGTGTCCAAAAATACAAAATGATTAGCGTACACGCTATTTTTTTCAGGACTTCAGAAAAATCAACACTAATGGAATAATGGGAACACAGAAACACAGACACTGGAGGTTAATTGAAAACACAGTATATACTTAATTACAGCCAGCACACCATTAGCAGATGATGGTGGCCTGTCTGACATGATAACTAGTGGACATTTACATGACGTTTATTGTTCTCACTAATGCATTAGTAGCATTAAACCAGATACTAACATCATGGGCTTTGATAATGTGCTGACAGTTATGAATTCACTGCCAACGTGAGCATTCAGTCATCTTAATAAAATGCAGATCATTATATCCATATCCATATATTTTTTTTAATTTCTTTTCCGTAACTGGTCACAAACAGACACTTAACATAGTCCAGCTGCACAAAACCGTACTGTGCTGGTAAAGTGTTTTCTTTCTTTTCTTTTTCGGGCTGTGATTACTTTTTTGCATTATCAGTAATAGATGTTGAAATGTTTTCAGAGTTGACATATCATGACACATGGGTTTGTAGCTGGGGTTGGTAACTGACTTTCTTTATGATACACTTGAGTCATGCGCAGTGAGAATGACTTGTTTTCCATTGAGCACCTTGTTGAACTTCAGTACCTCTGTTTCTCCTGCTCAGTGTTTCTATTGTTTCTGTTGACATAAAGGTCTTTGTGTCAGTGCTCCGCCACAACAACATCAGGCTTAATACCTGTTAAGCTGCTCATGACTGGAGAAGTAATTAATTCAAACTGGTGCTCCAGATACTTCTTAGTGCCGTTGACTAAAAAAAGCAATACATTTTAACCAACCAGAATATTGTGTAGTGGAAATCACCACATGATCACATGATAACTCAATCAATTCAGAGATGATGAACATGACAACCTAAATTTAATTATGTGAGCCTAAACAGAACTATGACACATAAATGACTAATTTACAAGGAATGTACAGATGAAAGAACATAAGCAGACTTTGTGTGTGTGTGTGTGTGTGTGTAGAATAAAGTATCCTGGGAACTTTATATCAGAAAATGTATCCACACGTTGACATTTTCATTTTTTTAATGGAGACCTTTGGTTTGTATTCTGACTAAATTTTAGAAAAACGATCTTTGGGACAAATCAGCAGTCATTGAACTTGTCTTTGTTAGAAAAGAGCAAAGGGAGCATGCTCCTCTGGTTTCTAGTTATGCAGCAGTGTACAATTAACTGGGTTTGTCTGAAATACATATTTTGTTAGAGAACATTTGCAGGACTGGATAGTGTTTTCATAACAGTTCAAGCAGTATGACAAGCAGTTACAATGTCACATTTATTTATTTAATTTGAAATTATTTGTGTGTACTTTGCATAAACTGTATTTCATTTGAAGACCTGCTGTAAATGAAGCTAAACAGTCTTTTTTTTTTATTTTGAATAATGTCAAAATGAGGCCATGTCCAAAAGCGCCTGCAATTCCCAGTCAACAATGTCCAATTTGGATGGTATTCAGTTGGCATATGTGAATGCTATTTACAAAGTGGAGTTCATGACCAGTACACTCTCCCCCTCTCAACCTGTAACACATTCTCACAATAATGTATTCGTTTTTAAAAAGGGAATACAACAGTCAATACACACAAAGTCTCTCATGGATGTCACAAATAAAACAAAAATGTGTTTAGTTCCCTCTCCACATGTTTTGTGCTTTTATGCAGCCCTTTCACTTTGCTTCTTTGCTTCTGTTTTTTGATAGGCATTGCAGTGGGAAAAACAAAATGCTAATGCTAGTTGCTCTTTTGTTCATTCTCAAAACATTTACCAGTAAAAAATTGTTAGTTCTGCAGTATGCATTAATTTTAGCTGTTAACAAACCATAAGCTACGACTACGGTACTTTTACCTGAGTATTACTACAGCAAGATAGAACATCTTGTAGTAGTACTTAAAAATATAACTGGTATATAAAGAATGTATTACTTTTATATTGATGGCGTGTGAAAATCTGTACCACATCTAGTAAGATTCCTACCTGTATATAGATGAAAACAGTTAGTGGCAAATAGGTTGGTCATACAGTCTTAATAAGTTTAAGGTGAGAGCATTTCAATCATTGTTACGCTACTTAATTTGCACATCATTTTTAAAAGCAGAAACCGACAACTATACACTATCTTAGGAACACTCTTTATCAGCATTCGCAACATATATTTACACCACTTTTCCGTAGTGGGAGCTGTCACAATGTTATGCCAGTGAATGGGTTGTAAATTAAAATGTGAGGCACTCAAATTGTTGGGGCCCCAAAAAGCTTTTGCTAGCCCTGGGTAAATGCATTATGCTGTAAGAGGATTTGGCAGAGAATACAGTTTGAATGGTTTGTTTTCCTCCTTCCTTCGCTCAGGCCTTTAGCTGCTATTTTATTATCTGAGGGAATTCTGCTTTCACTAACATTTGGCCTGATTTGGTATGCTATGTCAACAAGAGTCTCAACTGATCGAATCTGTAACCACACAGAGAACGAGGAAAAGTATTTACCAGTTTGATTCACCAATACAGATTACAACTGTCACTTCAAAATGTTTCCGCATCTGCTGATTTTTGGGGGGCTCGTCTTCCCCTTTAGAATAGTAATGGAGTGCTGTTTTATAAACAACTCTCCATTATGCTCAGTCTGAAGCTTCACTGAAAAATGAGAAACTGCCTTCACCCTGGTCTACGAACTACAGTCAGACCAGCCAATGAGTACAGGTGTAGATTGTGGATTTTTTAAGCCCTGTTAAACGTGATTATTGGATGATCATTCTTTTATGGTTCCCCACAGGTCAAGGTTTACAGAAACTAATCTTGAATATGACGTTGACAGCAGTGCATATACAATAAAAGTCCTGTCTCTTGTGTTATTTGTTAGAATAAAGCTAGTTTAAATGCTGACAGTCATTGGACCAGGTCGCGTGATGCTGTAAAAAAGGCCATTAAGCTCTGTTAGACGGCTCTGCTCTCAATGGAAACTGAGGCAGGAGTAAAGGAGTAGGAAGAGAAGTAAAGAAAAAAGGTGTGTACATAGACACATATTAATGGCTTGATGTATCTATGTTGGCTTTCATTGCATATTGAAAGTTAATTTGCTTCCATTATGTAAGATTTTACATTGACTATATGTAAACTTGACTTCTCCATGTCGTCAGGTTGATATATGTGTACAGTAATTAAACATACATTACAGAATGACACTGAATAGCTTTGCCGTCGCCATCTCTTCTCTGTCTTATATATGTACTAACAAACTGCACAAACAACTAATGGCAAAAGTCTGAGTGCAACAGCTGACATACACAAGGAGACACGTGTGCCCCAGTTAGAGAAGTACACTTTAATACAATCTGACCCTCGGGAAGTTGGTATTACCATTATCCAGAGGCGAAAGTGGAAGCACACTAAAAGAGAAAGGAAATACATAAACCCTGTGTTAAACTATTTTTGAAATTATTTATTTCTGCTGCAGTAACACCGAGTGCTGCTTTTGACCCCTACACTGACAAACAAAATAAACAACTGCATCAGGACAAGCTTACCTTGAATTCCCCCTAAGAATAGTTAGAAAATCAATTATTCTGCAGATTTTTGCGTTGCATTTTTAGACACTGCTTTTTCTAGCTGAGCACATTAAAAATGGATTTTCCTTCTTTCAAATACAGATTCTTTGTGCTTCCTCACACGCACACGTGTGCACACACACAACTTTAAGCTTCTGATGAACTTCCTGCTTGAATGAGTGCAATAGGTTTGAAAGTGAAATGGAACTTCTTATCAAAGCTAGAAAAAAACAGTGCTTTGATATTTTTTTTTTTTTTGTGCAAGGAATGTCATTGGCTCTTTTTTTAAAGCAGTTTTATTTAGTGCATTTTTATCAATTGCTCTCAGCCACTGCCTCAAATATATTTCTAACCATCACTCATATTTTTTTATATGCAGTTCTACACGTGACGTTCATGAGATAACGTTCCTCTTAGTAAAACGTTGATTGAAAATGTTGGTAGAAATATGCCCATGACCCAGTAGTGAAATACTTTTTGCGATATTATGCGTTGTGCTATTGTATCAATACAGGGACACAAAAGATGATTCAAAAAGCTTTATTTCCAGAGGGAAAGTATTTGCACATCAATATTCTGTATATATTTAATAAAGAAATAAGAAAACAGAATATGTTACATCGTTCGACAAACTCAAGAGCGATGTAAGCGCGAGATGCAGCTCTCTCCTGAAGTACAGAGTAGCACAGATACAGTGGGGTGCAAAAGGTTGGGCAACCCTGTCAATCTCCATGATTTTCCTGTATAAATTTTTGGTTGTTAAGATAAAAAATTTCAATTAAAAATATCATGTAGGAAAAACACAGTGATATTTGAGAAGTGAAACGAAGTTTATAGAATTTACAAAAAGTGTAAAAAAAAATCCTTCTTTTGCAGAAATGACAGCCTCTAAATCAGGGGTCTCAGACTGGCGGCCCGCGGGCCATCTGCGGCCCCCGGGACTGTAATATGCGGCCCCCGTCTTAATATGAAAGATTAATGTTAGTGCGGCCCGGAAGATTGATAAGAATGACACTTCTTGTGTGCGGAGCTGATCGAACCAATCACGGTGAGGTATATGGCGCAAGAGGGCGGGACATCGGGGGCTGTTCAATGCCTCGCTCACTTATTGGTTCATTCCTCTAGTCCGCTGGGCAGAGGAGAAGCCGCGAAGCCGCTGACTCCGCTCGGCGCCCACAGTCGTCCGCTGTGATCTGTGATCCAGTCTGTGTCTGTAGCATCTCCACCATGTCCGAGAGCTGCTGTGCGTTTGTTATTCTCAGAAACTCCGACCTACTTATTG
>JAUMTR010000004.1:13829165-13859081 GCA_032270685.1 Microctenopoma stevenorrisi | reverse complement strand
CTGATGCGGCCCAGCCTCACCCAGACTCCGCCTCCAGCGGCCCCCAGGTAAATTGAGTTTGAGACCCCTGCTCTAAATGCTTCTTATAGCTTCCAACGAGAGTCTGGATTCTGGTTGAAGGTATTTTAGATCACTCCTCTTTATAAAACATCTCTAGTTCATTCAGGTTTGATGGTTTCCAAGCATGGACAGCTCTCTTTAACTCACCACAAATTTTCAATGACAGTCAGGTCTGGGGTCTGAGATGGTCGTTTCAGAACATTGTACTTGTTCCTCTAAATGAATGACTAGTAGACTTTTAGCAGTGTTTAGGGTCGTTGTCTTGTTGAAAGATCCAGCTTCAACTTTGTCACTGAATCCTGGACATTGGTCCAGAATCTGCTGATAGTTAGTGGAATCCATGCGTCTCTCAACTTTGATTCCCAGTCCCTGCACTGATCACACAGCCCCACAGCGTGATGGAGCCACCACCATGTTTTACTGTTGGTAGCAGGTGTTTTTCCTCCGTGCATAACGCCCCTTGTTATGTATAAATAACTCAATTTTAGTTATTTGAGTCCACAGCACTGTATTCTAAAATGAAGCTGCTTTGTTCAAATGTGCTTTAGCAATGTGTTTCTCCTACATGATACGTTTAATTAAATTGCTTTATTGTAACAACCAACGATTTATACAGGAATATCATGAAGATTGACAAGGTTGGCCAAACCTTCACACCCCACTGTATCTCTACACTCAATCAGCTCCTTTTTTAAGTTTTAGATTTCATTTCTATTAGTTTATTGCATGTTTACTTGCATGATATACTTTCAGATTCTTAAATTGTTGAAGGGGCTGCATAACTTTTGTAAGTTATAAAACAGCTCAGTAGTTAAGTTGTAAAAGGAAATGTACAATGACTGTGAAAGACTCAGGACTTTTTATAAGATATATGTATAGTGAAAATGTTTACCTTTATGCACATCATTTACTGCTGAAAAAATGTTATTAGATCAGAATATATTATATCACGATACTTATGATACCCACCTTTTTGACCCAGTCTTTGTTAACATTGTTTTCTGTGTTATGTGTTTTCTTCAGGTCAGTTCCTCTGGGTGAACAGTTCTGCCTTTGGGGGACCTTGGGTGCTAAGTCCTTGGCTGTGGCAGGGGCAGGGTCCCTGTAGCCTGGACATGGCCGTTTTCCTTCACCCCAAGCAAAGTGGCCAATACAGCATATGGCTCCTAGAGCGGGACAAGCAGCCACTCGCCCTCTTCTCCACCAACACACTGCCACGCATCACAGGGTAAGCGCTTGTCTACGTGCACAGTTGATTGAATTCATTGGGTTGATTTCTAATCGCTTACTTTAGTTAAATACAATTTAATGGTGAGTGAACCTGCAACTAAATTGGAAACGTGTGTATGTGCATGGGAGCCAGGGGGTTTGTCATGAATGCCCTGTTTCCAAATCTGTGTAAATGTGTTGTGTTAGTGGCAGAGATAGAGAAAACATTGAGCAGAATTAAACAAAGCCACTCTTATTGAAAGCCTTTTTATATGGAGATTATGGAAGACAGAGAGAGGGCTAGCAGGGTAAGAAGGGATGCTAGGTTGTTTAAAACACACGCAATTTTCTTTTGCTGCATCTGGACACCATATACCATTCGTATAACCTTTCTGTGTGACTAATGCCTAATTAACACCAGGTCTGTGCTTGTCTCACTGGGGCCTTTCATTGGAGACTTTAGTAAGATTGGTGTCTGACACTGAGAGCAAGGGGGCGAGGAAGGCAAGGACAATGCTCACTGCGAAAGCTTGTCCTCTAAATGCCTAATATGTGTTGCTGTACCTATGTGTTGCTGTAAATCTGCCTTTATTAGCATAGCTGCACTTTGAGTTTTAGAGTGTGGGAAGTCAGAATACAAAGAGGTGCTCTGTGTGCTGCTGTTGGAATTGGAATCATGATTGTCATCGCTTTTGAATCTCCCTGACGTGTGTGCATGTGTCTCACACTCACGCTGGTGTGTCTTCTTAAGGGAGCATAGCGGGGACATGCTCATTACATCTGCGATGGAACAGACCTGAGTGTGTGTGTGTGTGTGTGTGTTCTCTCATTTGTAGTCTGAGGCTGCCATCCACCCACATCGTGTCAAACTAAACTCCCCACCTATCTACTCCAGTCGGGGACACTAATCATAAAAGGAGAGGGCAAAAACAATAGCGAGACAACCCAGCCACAGTGGACATTATAGTCAGCCTATATACTAATTACCAACCTTTGCCATTCTTCTAACTTTGAATTTTAAGGTTGTCTGCCTGATTCAGTAGTCTGGGCATTTAGCACAGGCTTAGCTACTGGGGACTGATTTTTGTATCTCGTATAATAGGCTTTGCGCAAAACAATAGCAATAGCTACAGATAGTTTTGCAAAATATAAGAAAGAAAGAAGCTTTGGGTCTAGGTGGCTGTAGCAATGCCCAAAAGAACCAATAACAGAAATGTTCTCAAAGTCATGCGGTCGTTTAACTGTTTATACATTAGGGATCTCTGTCTAAATCATTTCACTGGCATATTCCTAATCTAGAGTTGATTAATTCTAAAACGGGAATCCAAGTTCAAATATACCCATCAGCCACGGAGAGAAGTTTGAAAGTAGCTCCACTGCCTGTGTTGCGATAATGTTGCGTCATGTCTGATGGAATTGTCCAAGTACAAAAAAAATCTTTCAGAGTCAATTCTCAATGGCTGAAGCTTCATCTTCTACAAGTGCTTTGAAATAAGTGCAAAAAAACATACTTGCTTCTCTGTGTTGAAGAAATGAAACTATACAGAGGGTGAAATGAAAGTTTTAAGACCTGGAGTTTTTCACGTGACAAACATCTGCTCAGAGTTGCAACCTGCTGTGCAAGAGTGGCATTTCACTCACTGCGCTGCATACCTTCTAGACACTGCTACTCGGAGCCACTCTTTCAATTCTGGGACATCAAGCTTTGAACAGAAGTCTGTGAATGAATGATGCAACATCTAGCTTTGGTTTGGTCAGTTAAACTTTGTAATCATTTCTTTATTTCAGCTTTACGTTTAAGTCAATGCGGCTCACTGATAACATTCTATGCAAACCAATGTTATTCTGCTATACTTGACCCTATGGTTACATTTTGTTAGCTTAGAAAAAGCAGGTGTATAAAATACTTTATTTAACCTATAAAATCCAGCTCGACTCCTCGCCCACCCATGTTCTCACCTGGGCTGCTGCTGTTGTGGTTTACGTAGTGCACTGTGGTCAATCAGGACAACTGAACCATACATCAGTTTAACTGAAGTTAAAATCTGCTGCTTGCGTGCGTCATGATTTGACTGAAGAGCACGTCGCAGAGAACGTAGCTCACGGCTTTCATCTTCACATAGGTGATCTAGAAAGTGAAACGTTGCAGGCTTGTCTTTGCCCGTATCGTGATGTTTATTGTTCTGAAGAAACAATACAAACGTCTACAATTTTAGATGTTTCTTGTGTTGCACACACAAAATTCAACAATAAAACACATGAAACAAATAAATGAATCAATATATTTGGCCCCCTATTCAAATCTTTACTACCCACTATAAAGCTTTGGCGACCCCTAGTGGGGTCCACCTCCCCCTCCACCTGCACCTCCACCTCCTTCGTTTCAGGTCGTCTCATTGTTTTCCCTTTGGTGCGGATGTGGTTTATTTCGTTAACAACAAAACAGGTGACACTGATTTACAGCTCATTCTGCTACATAACTGATCAGAAGTTTAACGGACTGTACTATATTATGAATGAAAAGCGTTTTTTAATTTTTGGGAGCAGTTTTTTTTTTAAATATATTTTTGGATCTGCCTTCAGAATCTAACATTAGACAGTTTGACACTATTAACAGCAGATGGTGCTGCTAATACTAGGTATTTGCAGTTGTAGGAGTACTAACAACCAAAAGTAACAAACAAAATAACAATGTTGACATAAAGAAAGGAACCATGAAAAGAGTGGGAGCAAAAGGTGCAGTTGCAGACTTTTCACAAACTTGTCTGGGCTATTTGGCAAAGATGATTAGCAACAGGGACATGTTATTAAAGGGGAGGGATTGTAGGAGGGGTAGAGAAAGGGTCAGGCAGTCTCATTGCACACTAATAACAGGGAGAGTGGTACTAGTGGTAGGAAGGTAAAAACCAGAGGCTGGAAGGTCTGTTCAGGTTAAATGTGTATGCTGTAAACTAGTTAATGTTCCTGTTGTGGAGTAATTAGAATTGTACTGTATGATAGACCCGCTACAGCCTCTGTTTTCTTGCAGACAGAAAGTCTGGGGTTCTTTTTCAGGTAATGCATAATATTGGCATTGACACATTACACAAACATGACTACATACATTAGCATGCATGCAGACATACATTATCTTTTCATTAATGCTGGTGATTTAATCAGTGTAGGAGTCAGAATTGCACAGTTTGAAAAAATGCAGTAACGCATTAATGTGTCATTTAAAGAGCAGTATCATCATACAACTGGTCCACAATGGGGGGTGGAAACATCAAAGAATAAAGTATTAATACAAATCTGTGATAATAAACCTGCATATTAAAGTAAGTGGTGTAATGAAAAAAGAATTACCTCAGCAGGACTAAAATGAACTGAGCATGATTTGCTTGGTAGTATAGTAGGCAGAGAACCCGTTTCAGTCCTACTTGGAAAAAGTATAGATGCACGAGCCAAAATAGGGTTTAAGAGTAGATTCAATCTGAATATAAATGGATAATTAAAAGATTTCATTTTAACTTACATGGTCACGGTGAAAGTTGCCCCACACAGTGGAGACTCACGTCTGCATTTTCATTTTAATTTAAAGCAGCTATAATCCCTGTAAGTAAATAAAAAAAGATTATCCTTGCAACAAACTTCATAATTTTATTTACAATCCTAGAACTCAATTAAAAAAGCAGCCTCGACACTGACATCATTTGCTCCCATGTATTCACAGTAGATATGCCTCGCAATAATTGTCAACTGTGGAATTACCTGGCTTCCACTGAAAATTAATAGGAAGAAATCAATAAATACTGTGGTTGGAATCAATATAGATGCTTTTATTCTCACCAACTAAATGTTATAGTATGTTAAAAAAGCCTACAGTTGTGTAAATGAGCTTGTCAGTAAATTCAGTAAAAAAGTATTTTATCTATTTATTAATAATCACATTTGTAGTTATGAAATAAAAAAACATGTAATATCATGAAACAATTGTAATGAAGTGGGATCAGGCTGGTTCTGCTAATGGTAACGGGGGTCGGGGGGAACCTTTGTTGACTGCATAAATAGGCTTCTGATGTAATATTTACCACTTACATGTAAAGAATACATTGATTTTCATTTGAAGTAATTTTCCATTTAAGCTATTGCGTTTTATTTTATCCCAGTTACAATTACTACAATCAAAAACCAATAAGTACAAATATTTGATTAAATAACAACAGATAATAATCCTACTTTTTTTGGTTTAAGAGCCACTTTGTATTTTTCCAGTGCTACTATTTCCTCCATTATGAAACTGGAGTAATGATACAGCCACCCCACAGAGAGTCTCTTAAAGCCATTTTGCGGGTCCTTCGATAAGTGGAACTAAACTAGAGAGATAGAGATGGGATTCTGTGAGGTCCTCTCACTGGCAAAGTGGTGCATTCGTCCTTGGCAGCCCTTTACAACTCTTCTGCGCCTCCACTCAGTGCTCGCCAGAGCTGACCTCCAGCCCTTGTACCCAAGGGCCGGTGCTGGTCAGATCCTCACAGCTCTGGAACTGGGAGCCCTGCCAGTAGAAAAACGTAGATTGCTGGAGATCATTGGGAAAAAAAATGATGGAGACAGTTAGATTTTCCCAGTGCTGGCCAATAGTGCAATGTGATTTTATACATCTCAGAAGGAACTGTAACATGCCACAGAGTGTGTGTGAGGTGCCTTTGTGACCCATGACTCCACAAATATTTATTCCATACAGCAGAGAGCCTCACATACTATGCACACATCGCTGGTTTTAGTGTTGTACAACCTTAAACAGTTACCATACTGGAAGAAAAATATGCTTTTCTCACACAAAATAAACCCATCATATTCATTTTGGCAGCAGTGCTACTGAATCAGTTTCTTCCAAATGTCAGACTCGGTGTGGCACTTAAACAATGCATGCACTAGCTGAAGAGCTGCTTGCTCAGCAACAACACCGGTACCCACACATCAGCTCTCACATAAACTCCTTGTCTTTGCAGCAGACATGTGAAAGCCCAACAGTAGCTGGTCACGGACAGTTAACTGTAATGACTGGCACTGAGGACAGAGAGTATAAACGTCCATCTATCGAGTGTCCCTTCACCTGTGCATCATCACACATTACGTGGTTCCAAGGCCTCACATGAAAGTTTATTCCCTACGCCGCTGATGTATCGTTCATTATTTACTTAAAGATACAGTAAGAGCAGAATATAAGGGCTCATATAAGATTTACTGCCTGTTTCATAGATTTAATTTTATCAGACAGCTAAATAATAATCCATTCAACTTATACAACGAAAGGGTTTAGATTTGCTTCATGTATTTTTATGCCTCTACATGGGAAAAAGGGACATGGGAACTTTAAATTTGGCCCAAATGTCAACTTGGACTCAGGTCTGGTCAAAGCTCAAAGGACAAACTCATCCAGTTCTTGTAGTCTGTTCAGCTGGAGTGAACTGATTAGTTTTTGGTGGACAAAGTTCAAGGTCTTGGTGACCTGACCTTCATTGAGGAATAGGTGAAGGGTGTTTCTTCAAATTAGACTGGAGGTTAAAGGTTGAATAAATCCCTGACTTTTTTTGCTACACGTTGAGTTACCTGAAAGCCTAACCTCTTCATCGTACATACCTTGCCGTTGCCGTTGCCTTCACTTGTCTTTAATGATCATCCACAGGGCTGATGTCATTGTGCAGACTTTGTCACCAGGACCCTCCTGGTCTTATCTTCTGCGTTGTTCTGCGTTGTTCTTCTCCAGTTAAGCGCTTGTTAACAAATCTCATTTGCGCTCCTCCTCAGGATGAGTTCTGGTGGCACTTCTTATGCACCTCTTTATTCAATAATCAATTATCAGGCCACCATGCTTGAATTATATTCCGCATTCATTGATTGATTAAAACCTGCAGCTTGTGCGTGCTTTCGATTTGCACCACCTCTCGTTCCCATCACAACCTAATGTTCTGGTTAAATATTTGTATCTTCGTGTGGAAGCTTATCTGGTTTAAACGCCAAACGCTTTGGAGACATGTGTTGCTCTCTCCTTCTTGATCTTTGCGCTAATGTCTAGTTTTGCACTGCCATCTTACGCCGTCTGGCTGCCAAGATATTGGAAGCATCCTACTTTTTCAAACAAAGACCAGTTATAGTAGTAAGTAATGTTGAGGAGTTTAACATCAGCTTTTATTTTTTTATACGTGGTTTGTCACAGTGCATTTTGTAAAGTGAGTTAAACATTAATTAAACTATTTAGTGATAGAGGTGAAATAAACAGCCTTAAGTGCTACCAAAGAACAAAAACAGGGGTCCTGTGCCTTTAAGGGAATCCAAGTAGATACATTTTTATTTTTTGACATACTCTCTGTCTCTGTCTTTCTTTGGCTCCTTCTTTGCTATTTTGCTGTTTCATGTGTAAATGTGACTCCTTATAGCATCGACCACCGCTGTTCTCTCTGCCTTTTATTCCAGTTTCCACAGGAAGAAGGCAGCAGCATTGCTTTCACTGACATTCTCTCTCTCTCTCTCTCTCTCTCTCTCTCTCCATCTTTCTAAGCCTGTTGTTTTCAGAACATTAGTCAACATTCATTGATAAAACCTTCCAGGTAAATTGAGAACCAGTCCTGTTGTTGTGTGTCAAGTGATACTTCTACAATATTTTATTTTTGAAGAATGGAAATCATTCAGAATGAGAGACCTGGTGCTTTGGAGTCCTTTGGAAAATAAATCCTTAGAAACGAGTGTAAGCATCAGTTTTAAGAACAAAACAAAACACAACATACATATGTGGTTGCACCTCATCCTAAATTAAAATCTTAGAATCATGACATTAATTGCATTGTCAACAGCACAATCCCTAATTGCTATCGGTGGCCTCTAGGTGCTTAACGCAGTGACATTTCACAGAAACACCTAAAGCTACAGACATATGACAACTGCACTAATTATACTCCGCCACATTCAAGCACTGTGCTACATTTCTCTACAGTACATACGGTATTTAATTGTATATCATTGGGCTCTGTAGTGTTTCGGGGACAGCTTCCAATGGGACTTAATAAAAATTTGAGCTTCATATAAACTCCCGTGAAATAAAAACACAACCTATCCACTGATGAGTTATATCTCGACGTCCTCAGCTTGCAAACTCCACACTCTCATGCATGCTCCTTTATCTTTTCTCCCTTCGTCTCCACAGACAGGTTTCATATTATTTTTATTCCCACACTTCCCCCTGTGTTTACAGGTTTTCCCTCTCATCTAAGAATCTTTAATCACATTTACCCAAAGCTGTATTGTACATACCTGACAGCTGACGCTTTACACGAGCATACAGCAAGGTGAGATCTGGGAAAAGCAACCGTGGCCTAGTTTTTAGAACAAGACTGGATTTCAGTTTCACCTATGGCAAAGGCACTAGGAAATCAAGCCCAGACATTAAAAGCTTAGCACCTAAATCACAAAAGCTTAGTTTTGCTGTGATGCACATTTTGCATCAAAGCAAATGCTGAGATCGAGATAGTGTTTCTTCTCTCTCTATGCCCTTGTCTCCCTCCCAGTGTGTCTCATATGTTTGCGGGCATGAAGTGTTTTCTGGCTATTCAAATATGGCAACTGCTCAAACAGAAAATATGTTGAGAAGAAACTTGTAAATAAGTGTGGAAATTAAATATCAATAAGTGATTAATTTTGCTCTATACTGCAAACAAAGCTGGTGCTTTTCACTGGAAAGTTACTGTATAAGGTCCAAATGGGTTTAGGTCCCTGTGCAAGCGTCTGCTTCTGCAGATCATTTCAGTCTGATTTGAATGAATCGCCACCAGTGTTAACAGTTGTCTATGTCACGTTTGCCAAGTAACAGTAAAGTTTTTAGTTTCAGCGTAATGAACAGAAGAATTTTTTTATTTGATATTCTCTTGTGTATGTTTTAAATGTTGCATTAGCAATGAGCATGATGGCGCTTTGGTTTCTTTAGCTTTGATTCTTCCTGATGTTTGGCTGAGTCAAAGTTATTACCATCTATAAAAACCAATCCAGCCTGGGGATAGAGAAGAGTGTGTCAGTGCTGAGTGCTAATGACAAAATAGCCTTGTTGAAATACTTGCAGACTACGATGAAAACCATATACACGTGTAAAAAATGAAACGGTGCTATGGTCTGCTGAGTGGAGCCATACAGGGCATTTTGTCAGTTTTAAAAACTTTATACCATTTTGACATTGACTGTACATGTTCAGCGTGTTAAAGGCATTTCCTTCACTAATATATAATAATATTAAATCCCATCAGTTGCGACATGGCTATGTCACATATTGTGCAAAAAATGTTGTGTCATTGTCCAGTTCGAATTAAACTTTTCATTCTCCCTAATCTAAAATGTACATAAACAGTCTTTTCAATTGCAGAGGTTAAGTGTGTCCACGCAATTTCAGGTTGTGGTAAAATGTTGCCCCTGATGATTCAGAGCCCTGGAGCCAAATGTCTGCATTAAGGCCAATTTGAGCTCATAGCTCAGTAAGTAGTTCCATAAATTTGACCTGGACACAGTGGCAGTGTCACCCAGTCCTATCATCATAAGAATTACTGATTTAAAAAGATGTTTGACTTTCTCATCACATAATCTGCTGCCGAACCTTTTTAAGACATCTGTGTCTATATACACTATATATACTACACATCAGAATTCTCTTTGCTGTTTTTCTTCATTGGCAAAAATATTTTTGCTGCAAGTTTAAGTTTAACTTTAACAGTCTTATTTTTCTGAAATGTTTATTACTTATCTGAATCATCCCCAGATCTATTGGGGAAACAATTTGAGATTCTTTGATATTAGGAATGATGAGTGTGCATCTTTATACCCTACTTTTTTACAAACATAACTAGATAGACAGGTAGTCAAAGTACTGACACAGCAGGCGAGCAAGTCGGTCATCTGGCGTTCCATTTGGAGATTTAGAAAAAGCTGTCTTCTGAGTGTCTGATCCCCAGGTTTGATGACCTTCTCAAAATGTACAGCCACCTCCCGTCAGGCTATTCTCCAGTCAAAATTGCCATCTGGTAGAAAGGCAGTTTGGATATCGAGGTGCGTCAAAGGGCTCCTACAGGGGAGCTGAAAAATGGGGACATCCGTCCTCTAATGTTAACTATACCAATGCTGTGTGTAGGGTAATTTGACTGTATCATTCATATTGCTTGCATTAAATGTTTTCCTTGATGAATTTATTATGGAGGGATGGAGCAGGTTCATTCATATCACTACTAGTTTATATTGTAGTTTATCTTTTACTAGACTTTTCTATTTAAACTTTGATACTTTTTGCTCAAAGTTAATACATTTCGTAATCTCAAATGACTGAGCCTAGAGCACAGCTGAGAGTTGAGGGGTGTTTCCATTGATTTCTCACACCAACTCATAT
Source organism: Microctenopoma stevenorrisi (assembly GCA_032270685.1). NCBI lineage: Eukaryota > Metazoa > Chordata > Actinopteri > Anabantiformes > Anabantidae > Microctenopoma > Microctenopoma stevenorrisi. The sequence goes on along the minus strand of JAUMTR010000004.1, from coordinate 13,848,412 downwards.
TTAGAAGATAAACAGATGGTCACTGTGGCCCCCTTTTCCTGAGGGTTACTTTGCCATAACTAGTTGCCACTCGAGCTGTACTCGCACAGATGTTCACTATCTGAATGCACTCAACTGCTCCTCCAGTATGTGGCCTCTGGCATTACTGGTGCCCACTTCTCCCCCACAGCTGCAAAAACGCATGTGCATTAAGTGATTTCTGATTTGAAACTCCCATATTCCCCAAAAAGGTGTGTGTGGAGAAGTGCTGTGGAAGCCTCATGTGATCCAGACTTATGAAACAGCTTTGCCAGCTGTTTTTTTCTTAAGCAAGGTTCACACTTCTAACAAATGAGAGCGAGATGGAGCACAGTAGATGTCACCAGAAATTAGGCTCAGTTTTGTTTTGTTTTTTAAACATGAAAATGAATACTGACCACTTTTGAATGTCTTTATGTAAAAGCATACACATGGGTGTGACTGTGATAAAAACAAACTAAACATACAAAAGTAGTCGTAGCAGCTGTTCAGGGAGTGCCCCATTAGGTTACTAGTGGTGCGCGTCTTCTGTTGCCAAGTGGGCGTGGGTCTTAAGAAGTGAATTATAAAAACAAAGGACACATTCTGGTCTTTTAAACTGCATCATAATGTTGTGACTGTGTGAGTAGACTGGACATCTGCTGACAGATTATTTTACAACAGGCTGCATCTGAACCCACTCACACAGTGACCATACCATTTATTTACTTGCTTCATTACTCTACTCAAGCGTTTATTGTCCTTGATCATAGAGAGCTTTGGAGCAAACTCTTTGTTTTAAAGCAAAGACTCTTGCTTAGAAGGCCTAGATTGAATTATTGCTTAAGTGCAAATATAAATCAAAATACTATTCTAACCTAAATGCTAACAACAAAAGATATGGATAGATTCTTTTTTTTCAACAGCTCATTTTAACGGCCCTGCATACTCTTTGGAAACAGATTGGGCTGTTGAAATACCAGAGTGATGTTAGTAAAGTGTATCTTCTTCTTATTCCTCATCGTATCTACTTCATCCTGATACTAATTACAGAACCACGAACCAGCATTTACAGTTTGACCCAGTTTTAACTTTCTTAAATTGTCACCAGCTTCAGAACAACAACACGTGACATGGATGCAGTTCGAAGCAGACTAATACCATACTAGTTTACTTGGTTAGAAAGCCATCCTTTCACCATCAATAATAAATCGCCAATAAAGATTATAACACTAGCAGTTAGCTACTGTAACATGGAGCATCAATAATTCAACAAAAAACACACCCAAATAAAATTTGCGTAGCAAGTACTCTGAAGGTGCCATTTTTCAAAATCAAACTTATGCAGTAACAAAGAGCAAAGATCTTCTTATTATGTAGGGAAAGGATATTTGGATGAGTGAGTAAGGACATACAAATGTGTTTTTGTTTTTATCAATATCCTGCTGAGCTTCGTAACTTGTCCTTTCTTTTTCCTTACACACCCAAACAAAAAAAGGTAGCTTCAAACTCCAACTGATGTTTTTCAGCTTTGAATATAGATATAATAGTGAGAAGACTTTGAACTTTCAACAAAGCGAATAGATCAAAAAGTATGCAAGTCTGATACTCAGCACAGCATCATTACAGTAGATGCAAGTGAGACAGGGAGCTGTACTTTTGTGAGGACATCCATTTCTGTGCCAGATATGTGCAGATGAATCAAAGTAATCAGTGTCAGCTAATTGTTCTTTGAGCATGAAGCAATACTTCTTTCAGCATGTTGATTAAATGTCAGAGGTCATGTGTAAAAGGACTGACATGGTCTCTACCTGAAAGGGAGCAGATATCATTTGGTTATTACATTCAGTACCTGCATTACAGCGAGGCTCATTCATTAAGAATTACATTATGAGAGGATGGCTCGTAGGACAGATGTGTGTAATAACCTTTTTTATGGCTGCACAATGGCCTAAAATAATCAAATTGGAGTTCTTAAACACAATACTATTATTCCGAATCTGTTTTAACTTGCTTTCACTCATTTGTTTCAAATTTAATCTGCCCCCCCCCCCCCCATCAATGACTGTCCATTCTGACTGGCTCCTCCGCTCAGCGAATGAGAAAAGAGAAAGAAGCGTCAAAAACAGGCAAACAGGGTCATAGAAAGTCCATACATGCGTGGCTCATTTTTCATCTTCACAGTCCAACACGATGATATTTGGAGAATTATGTAGCCATTTAATTAAAGTACAAAACACTATATTAGGGGTGAAACTAATTATTGTTTTGGTAGCCAACTAATCTTCCAGTTTTTTATCGATTAGTCATGATTGTTTCATGCCTGATGAGCAACTTGTGGCTTGACTTGCTCTGACATCATGCCTACGTAGGTACCGATGAGATTGCGAGATCAAGGTGACTGTAGATCTTAAGCAAGGCGCTGCAGTATGTCCCCAACGACTGCAAAAGCTCATCACGATGGGAAACGCCTGCTCTCACCTGATTGAAAAGATCTGATTTGTTCAGTTGTTGGATCTACAACAGGATGTTTAGTAGAAATGTTTTAGATTAATTATTTAGAGTTGATTGTATCTTAAACTAGTCTGTTAAATCACAGATTACTTACAGACTGCTAAAATAACATCTGTACAGATGTTTCTGTCCTGACAGTCTTAATATGTGACAGATCAATAATGGAATTGATGAATGTTTGCATGTATAGTAGCAAACTGATTTCATCACAATTTTACCTCATTTCATATAAAAGACATGAGTCATATGGAGGTAAAACCAAACACACCTTTTTCTGTTGAGCATTTTAGCAACAATATTATTTTTGTATTAGTGCTTTTATTTTTGTTTCATTCGATTGCTTCTATGGTTCTTAGTATTTAATTAAAAATGTTGTGTGTTTTTGTAACGCAATTTTAGAAAAGTGCTCTATCAACTGCTCATCAGCCCTCCAATTATCAATTAATAACAACATTTATTGGAAAATTGTATTGAATCTTTTTCCTGGTGCAGGTCTTTCTGAATAAGCCTTCATGTGATGCCTGTGACCTGTGGTTGCACATCCTGTTCTAATGTTCCTGTGACACTAACTTCACTCACTAAATTTCACGCAATAAGAGACGGCATCATGTTTTCAGATGCATCATGCATCACTGTGATGCTGCCAGGAAAAGAAAGCTCCACTTTGCATAATCTGCATTGAACTTTTTTTTCAGTGAAAAAAGAGTCTTTACATCTCTACATTTCTCTATATACTTTTATTTAGTCTTGACAAACAGTAACAATCTATACTGCCCCCATACGGTCTTGTCACTTCATGTCACTAATGAAAGTTACAACATACCTTTCACTGAAAGTTAGTATAAGGAAATATAATTAGTACAAGTTAAAAAAAATTAAAAGTATATATACTGATCAGCCACAGCATAAAAACCATCTTGGTTTAGTGGTAGAAATCAACAACTTGTTTTGTGAGCAGTTACATCAGAGGAACAGCTCATGCTGAGCAGCAAGGAGACAAAGTTAGAGGTTGAGATGGTTTGGACTAGTGCAGAGGAGTGAGACTGAATATATTGGACAAAGGATGCTGAACATGGCGCTGCCAGGCAGAAAAAGGGAGAGAGACCTCAGAGGAGGTTCATGGATGTGCTGAAGGAGGACATGCAGATGGTTGGTGTGACAGGGCAGGATGCTAGGGATAGGGTGATGATCATCTGCCTTTTGCACGCAGCCAAAGGAAGCAGCAGCATCCAGCATCGGACTAACAACCTGTTACTGCTGAGTCCTTGCTATTGACAGATTTTTTTTACATCAAGAACTGTGATAGTTTTGCTTTAGAGAAAAATAGGTCTCGTACTTGTCTTGACAAGTACATAAGAACTAGTGGGATATTTCTGTCGAACACCAGAAGAAACTACGTGTTTCTCAAGGATTTCTTAAAGCCTCTCATGTCACGTAGACAAAATGTCATAGTGCACAGACATATAAGAAAAGGATTTGACAGGGGTGTAAAGTTGAGGCTCATACGCTAAAATATTTTACACACACGAGGCTGCAGGTGCTCATGAATTCAAAGCCAAGTAAAGACAACTCTTCCTCACAAAGGTTTTATGAACATAATGAGCTCTCTCTCAGATAAAGCAGGTTTACTCTTCTTCATTCGATTTCATGGTCTCTAATTCAGTAGGACTGTTCACTGCAGAATGTAAGGAAGTTACAGTTTTGTTGTTTCCATAAGTTTAAAAATGTAAACAACATAATAATAGTATCATACTGTGATGTTCTATTGACACACTTTGACAATATCAGTGTGTCATAGTGCAGTATCACAGCTTTATCTTTCCTAACATAAGGCTCGGGATAAAACAAGCCAATGTAGTTCAGTTACTGCCCAAATATAACTTATAATAAATAATTCCGCTAACATCAGTGGTAATGCTAACTAAACATCCTGCTTTTTTACAGATACTGTAGGACACTGTTGGTTTTTGTTTCAACGTGTTCTTATACATACTGTAGAGGCTTGACATAGGGACTTGCGATGGATAATCTTGTAGTGTTTGGTTTGTAATATATGATTTGGCACGCTGTCTGCTTACTTCCACGCTCTCACATGGCCACAATGGCTGTGTAAGACAGATGTGACCTTTTTCACATGTCTCATGTATTATTTGCCTTTTTTATGCAGAAGAACCAGGTATGTATGAAGAACACGTGTCTAGCAGTTTAACGATGCCACTACATTAGGGAGCTAAAAAGATGCAGACACACACTTGTATAACTGCTTGACTTGGCTCCTGACAGTCAACTAACTACTCAACACATTTTATCTTCAGATATAAGGATACTAATGTGGAATAAACATACATTTAACCAGTATTGTCATGGGTATCTTTCTCCAAAGAATTTTTAAAATTGCATCTCTCCTAATGAGTACCTAAAATTGGCAGCTGGAGACAAGACCTTGATACATAATAGCCATTTGGTAATTAATAGTGCATAAAAATATCAACTGCTCATCAGCCCTCCATTACAGGAATTAGCCTCAATCAGTTCTGAGTGCTTAGTGACTGATAAGAACTGGCGTAGTTTGGAAGAAGCAAAAACAATATTTGCTTTTGAAATGATGTATGTTCTGCTGCTGTGGCACCAGACTGGTGGAACTTGGACATAACAAGAAGAAACAAGATGCAGCTTCTGATTGGAACCAGATGGAAGGAAGCCCAGAATAAAATGATGCAATTGGGTGACATGCTGTCGAACTTTGCTGGTTTTACTTCTTTACCGTTTTAGCTGAACAGTGTGATGTTGCTTGAATTTTCTCATAACTTAACTATACTGTCCAGTAAATCTTAGAGCATGGGTGACACTACGCAGCATTAAAATGATTTAGACCGAGACAACTGTGCCAGGTCACAGTATCAGATCTGAATAACTGTCACTGTACAGAGTTCAGCATGCAGTATTATCAGCTCAGGCCCCAAATTCTAAAAATGAAAGGGGTATAAATTGTAATAACCAACCAACAAACCACAAGACAGAAGTGTGTATGCAAGAAACCTTGTCAAAACTTTGTGGAGATTAAAAGATATACAGCAAATTCTATACAACAAATGGCTCCATCTGGGAGAAGGCAACATATCATACAGAGAACAGAGACATCACTGCATAACAGAGACAACAGCTAAGATACAGCGTCTTTCTGAGAGTGCGATGACACGAAAGCTGACTGAGACCATGCTTCAGAAGAGGTAAAGTGTGTATTGCTGGTAGCATTCATCAAAATGACTGTTTGCTACATTTGCATCCTTGTTTGCAAAAATGTTCCTCATCCAAGCACACCTGCCAACAGTTTCAATCTGATAATGCTTGGATGGTTACTCACCTCTTGTAAATTAGCAAACAAAAGATGCTGTCTTCCAAATGTAGCGTGGCATCCATTTAGTGATGGTGATTTATCATTGTTGGCTTCAGATCAGAGTAATTATTCAAAGGAAAACTAGAAACCACACTTAAGACAAGAACACGTTTTGTAATACTGGCTGAGATAGGACTTCCTCTCAGCATTTATTGGAAGATGTAGTAATATACAGTTACAGTACAGTATGGAACGGTATTGGGGCACTTTAGATTAGTCTAGATTTCCCATCTACCTAAAAAACACAGTTCATTCTGTCAATTCTGTCAACAGCCCACTACTTTTAAAAAACGTGTTTCTGTTTTCTGCAATAGAAGAGTCCTCACTCATCATCAGCGCCTTAAACCTTAACACAGCATTGTGATTGAAGTTTACACGTTAATGTTACTGGAAAAGTTAAAAAAGGGACCCAGTTATTAAGTCCGTTATTCTGCAGTCTATGCATTCTGTGGTTTGTCTAAACTTAAAGGGTAATGTAGCATCCAACAGCATATTACATCACTTACAGTAGAGGCAAGAAATGGGATCTGAGTCTGGGTGAATTTGGGTCCAAAGTCTGTTTTATTCAACTAGAGCGGTCTATTTTTACTGCCAGTGACCTCAGCTCTGTCTATGAAATGGAAATGGACTCAAAGGTACAAGTTGCGTTTTGACGTGGAAGAGAATGAAAACTGAACTTGACAGCTCCACAAAGCTTTGCTCTGACGAAGAACCTCAATGTGAGCTTATTTTAAAAATATCAGAGACCTGCACAATGATATTAAACGGGCCATTTTGACTATAATATTTTAATGTTCATAATCAGAATTACGAACATTCAGAATCGGAATAGGAATTTTGTCTTGGGAGCAAACATGTAAAACGTGACTTCACAAACTGGGGACATTATAACCATGCTGTTTGTCAACTAATCTTCTGGTCTGTTTAGGTTGTCGAATCAGGGCTGGTCGTTCTTTGATGGCCCTCGTGTTAAAACACTTTTTAAATGTATTTGTGTACATGGTGGCCTGGTAGCTCAATGGGTTAAGACTGGGATGCAGACTCCTAGTCCATCACCTACCAGGTGTGTCCTTGAGCCAGACACCCAGCGCTAGGTTGTTTTGGATTAAAGCATCTGCCAAGCAAAGCAGTTTTCCACTGGATTCATAACAGGCACAGGCACAAATTTGGTGTTTTAGATCAAATCTCTCCCTCCCTGCCCTCTGTGCATGAGCATGTTTGAGGGTCTCATGTGTTCCGGTAGCTAAACAAGACCCTGAACATCCCTATGGGTCAGTCTTTCTCCTCCACATTAACTACAAAGACCTTTCTGTCTGTGTCATTTCCCAATCATTACGGCACCTTTCCAAGGCCAACTGCTGTCATTCTGTCAGCCTTCAGCTTGGCTTACTTAAACCATCTAATTTTCAGAGTAAAAAAAGATCATCACGTTTGTGTTTCTTTGATGTTGAGTGCTCAATGAAACCAAACTACTGCTTGAATGATAATCCCGGGTAGATGATGAAAGCAAGACTTCAAGGCCATCACAGGATTTAGACATATCCATAAATACAAAGCAAAAAGTCTGCTGATACCATAAAACAGAGCAAGGAGAGCCTAGTTCTTTTTCTGGTGCAGTAATTGTACATATGGGATGTGTGGTGACTACATTTATAGCACAGATGAACTGCAAGTCTCTTGTCAGCCTTGTTGTTGTTTTTGGTTTTATCTTCCTTTGGAGTCATGTTTCCCTCCTTTTTTCTTTCAGTGAAACCAGTTGCTTGTTTTGTATCTCCACTGGTAATCATCAATAGAAAAGTCTGCAAAGGATAACACGAGAGGTCTCTCTATTCCCATAAGTAATCTTCCCTTCCCTGTTGTAATGTATCCTCAGTATCCTGTTGCCCTCTTTACTACATTTACACACCCCCACTATCTACATCCACAGACCCCACCCCCTCTATTCATGTTAACCCTCTGTAACCCTTCAGCCCCTGGGGCCCATTTTAGTGAAGATGAAAGCACAGCATCTGCTTTGATAGCACAATTCATTACATAAATTCCCACTGATAGGTACAGAAAGGTTTGGAGAAAAACAAGAATACGCTGGTCTCGTTAAAAGTGAAAATTTCACCCACTACTAATCCTGAGCTCAGTTTTCTTTGTTTGTGTAGCAGCCAGCGTTAGCACATAACTTCTCGTAGGGAACAGCTGGTTTTATTTGCTCCATCACATCAGATAGAAGTTGATATTAAAAATTATTTATGAAGAGACCAGACATGATGTGAACAGACAGGTGATGAAAGTAAATGAATCTTTAAAGCATGTTTTATGTCTGTGAAAGAGGGGCTTAAGTGTCTGGTCTTTGTATACTGTACTCTTAACGTGTTTATTCAACTGAACAGAGCAACTGAAAATGTGACTATTGGTTAGAACCAAAACCGCACATATAACAAATATTATTTTAAATTAGATACATTTTTTGCGAGTTAGGTTTCATCATATATTGACCTCCTCTCCTCCTGGAAAATCTCTAGTGTACATTTTGTTGTTGGCTACCGAACTACATCTGAATGGCCTGGTCTCAGTGGGCCTCATGCTTGCAGCATCAGTCTTTAAGAACAAGGTTAAGCCCAACCAAATATCTTTTTCTCTCATTAACAGTGGTTCAGGGATGTGATTCAATGGTGCAACTTCACAGTATGATGGGTATAAACAGTGAAATAACCAGCTTTGTCTGCAATCACAGGACCTCAAATGAGATTAAGTTGATTTGAAACAGCAGGAGTCTATCAGTGCAACATGCTGCCTAAGCATGAGATGAACTGGCCTTTCTGGGTCTCTGACACATAATGACTTGTGCAGTAAATACTGTTTTTTCTCAGAGCTGACTTTGTGGCTACCTCAATTAGATTACCAGGATGTGTAACTGCTCCAATGGAGACATTTCAAAATACAGGAAACTCATCATGTGTAATTTGCACACAGACACCTGCCACCTTCCTCATCATTAGGAGCCAACAGGTCTGGTCAGCCAAAAGCCTCAGTCACAGACCCCAGTGAGGGAATCTGAATCCCCCTTTCTGCTTCATTACTGAACCAAGATACCTTTCAGTGTTCATTTGTGTAGCACACGTAGTCTGAAAAAACTGTTTCAGCTGTTCCTCTTCCACAAAGGTTTTCTGGCTGGATTTTTTCAAAGCAGCTCTGCTCCCTGCATTTTGACCATGCTCACTTGTCAAGGCTGACTAAAGGAAGTTCAGTGCTGCAATAAATGGCTGGGGCCATGTCTCCCAAAGTGTGGACCATAGCCACAGCTGCATCTCTAAAAATGTATATTTTTCTTTCCCAGGTGAGTCATTTGTTCTACAAAGCCATGGGATGCAACACGCTGCTTCTCCATTCCACATTTCTCTTCGCCGTGTTCATTCATAGTGTTTCCTCAATCTTCACACTTTCTTTGTCATAGTCTTTTTTTACACACAGCTTGTGAAAAGGAGATGCACCTGTAGTTTGAGCATTTTTTTTAACTTCTTGGTCTCTCCCTTGGTGAATGCCTTTGTTATTATCAAATTGTCTTTTGAAGCGTCCTTGGTATTCTGTCAGCGAGGCGTGCTTAGGATCATCACAGATGAAACTGTTTCAAGTCCAATTCAAAGGTCAAGCTGCCTCAAGCCTTTTGCTAGTTAACTATCTTAAAACACAGAAAAACAGCCTCTGCATTTCCAGGCAGCAGATGGACATTTAATGTGTTTGTTGTTTGATGTAGAAATTTCACATGCCCAGTTCTGTGTTGCTTGCTGCTGTGTGATGTAAGAGATGAGGATGTGGCATCTGCAGGTACAACAACCTTATCAAAAATGTTCTTCATTGATCACTGTCTACATTTACAGTCTTCTTGGGAGAACCGTTGAGTCATAGCTGTATATTGTATAAGCCTAGTATTGACCATCAACACATCTTTCAGTATGCCTTGAGGCTACAAATGTAAAAATGAGTGGGGATAAAAACTCAGTTTGCATAGCGTATAAAACCTGAGAGTAAAACCTTCATAGTTAGACAGGGATTTTATGATAGCTTTTTGTGTTTATCTCATATCAGTTATAAATCAATTGGTTTTCTGTTGAGGTGCTGTTTAGTAAAAATCAAATGACAGACTGCTTGGTCAAACACACTAGTCAGACTATCGCTACATGGCCTCTTAGGTGACTGAACGCTTGATGCTCATGAGAAGTGACACAGAGGAAAACAAAGCCAAACCCAACATTACAGAGGTTAAAACCTATACAGTATTGTACGTAACATAAAATAAATCCAATCATGCACTAAAAATATTCACATGCACAATTACGCAATAGGTTAAAATGTGTCAGAATGCAACAAATATTCAGAAGTCTACAAATGTCTGAAGTGCAAAACAAAAAAGGTAAGTACGTCGCTTTTTATTTAGTTTTCCCCCCGGTAACTTACAATGTTGTAATTTATAATCAAAATATTCCGCATTGTATTTACAAATGTGCTCTTATATTAAGTCAGCTCAGTGGACAGCCAGTCGTCTTCCAACCCAAGGGTGAGCGGTTCGATTCTAAGGCCAGGCAAGCTACATGCGGAGGACAAGACACCGAAAGCCTGAAATAGAGCTGACAAATGTTTCCTCAGGGGGATCAATAAAGCATTAATAGTTATTATTATTTTTAGTAAAAGACTGAGGACGAACATATGACTGCTGAGTAGAACCCCGTCATTAATACTGCTCCAGACAGATTCTTACCTTTCTGATTGACTTCCTATTCTTGATTTTGTCATTTTCAGTGTTTAGTAGAAGTGAAATGAATTGCTGTTAAAGGATAATAAACTGATAATTAACTGTATTTGATATGACCTAGAGTTGAAAGCAGTAACCAAGCCAAATAATTAAGTCACGCCTAATCATTTAGTAAATAAAAACTGTTACAATTGGAAATGTTAATGATGCAAGCAAAGTGGTAAATGCAATTCTTAATGGATGGGCATGGAAAAAACATCATAGCGTAGAGTTAAATTGGCCGGTGTATGAGGATGAATGAGTTTTTAATGTCAGCCATCATCAATCATCAATCTTGCAGGTGTTTTCCCTCAGCTGAAACTCAGCAACTTACAGCTATTGGTATTACATAACTTTGTGAATTTCACTCTGTAAAAAAGGTGACTTTCACTACTATGTTCTGCACACAAATTAAAGGGAAGAAGTAGTTTGAATTTCTAATGTTCAATGCTGTTAAGTTCATCTTTATGACTCGAAGTTTGGTAAATTATATAGAAGGCTCAGTTATCATTAGAGATGGATGACTCTTGTGCAATTTCACATGCTTTTTTACAGCGCATTGTGTTCTGCGTCCTGATTTTCTACGAAGGTTTGAACATTGAGAGTGTTTAAATAAGAGAGAAAAGTGTATTAAGGGTGTGGGGGGGAGTTTTACCACCTTAAAACAATAAGTAGCTTAAGCTAAAAATAAAGTGGATTTCTCCTATTGCAGGTTATTTTTAGAAAGTAACTCTAATATTATTATTATGACTGAGAACGCCTTACATTGGCTTTAGATGCATCTGTTTAAAAGATTTCACAAGTAAACGCTCTCAGTATTTAAATGCAGAAGGCTTTTTGGAAACTCTTAAATTGTACCGTCAGTTGAAATCCACTGCTTTCTCACACAGTGTGGACAACACAGCTACTTTACTAATTATTTTTTATTTGATATAAGTGAAACTGACTAACATTAATAGGTTAACATAAATGCATAATACACCTCAGTCATGATTACTGGAACTCAGTAATGTAGTACCTCAGCAACTTGACAAATTAAATTAAACACAGACTTCACTTTATAGTTTTCTGATGTTTTCAGAATCTACACTTAAAATGTAAGATAAGTGGTTCCCTGCTGGTGTAAACTCATCTTCACACAACGCCAGTCAGATTGTGCTGTTAACACATAAGGTAACCTTTGTTGTCTTCTGATTAATCTCTGGCTTGAAGCTCATTATTGCTGAGACCCTTTAGGGTTTTGGTTTTTATATTGTGTTGAATTGTTACATTGTCATTATGTGAATCTAGATCCTTCAGACTACGATTAAAATTTCTCCAAAATACTTATGCCTTACTCTACCAGTCAAAGGTTTGGACACACATAGGAAATGTCTTTTCATGAAAATATATACTTCTTCAGCTGTTTTACCATAACTGCACTGATAGTCTGATAATCAGTTAATATTCAAATTTAATAAATTTGCAGTCGCAAACACCCCATGCAATCCAACGATGGTACAAATGTTCATGATATGCTTCTGTACATTTATGTAAATATTCATTTAAAAAGTCACACCTGTTTTTAGCTATACTAGGATATATTAATAATAGCAATGTCTACACTGTATTGATCAATTTAAAACAATGTCATCCTTTCTATGTGTCCAATTGTTTGACTGGTAGCGTACATAAAGTGCTCATTTCTCGAGCAGCCACACATATTGATTCACAACCATTAGAAAAACCAGAGCGTCATATTACTAGAATGATAAATGGTCTTTTAGTGTTTTAGTTTATTGTTAATCAGTTGCAGCACAGTTTTATAAACATAACACGGTTTACTTGTTTTGAAAAGCAATGTTCTTGTTAAACAACAAGCTCAGTGGGTAGAGCAGTCGTCTTCAAACCCAAGGGTGAGGGAGTTCGATTCCCAGTCCCACCAGGTTACATGTCGAGGCGACCTTGGACAAGACACGTGTTCTGTTTCCGAGAGCAGCCAAACATTAAATGAGAAGTAGCATAGACAGTATAACATTTAACCTCAAGTGGTGGTACATACTGTCAGATTCAGATTTCTTCATGCAATAAGACACTAGAAACTTCTCACGATATTTGAGGTTTTGAAAAGCTAAATGCAGTGTATTTCCAACACGTCTTACTGTATATAACTGTGGACATCAGATAAACATCACACGTCTTTAAAACATTTTTTGGCTTTGGTGTTGGTTTTGTGTTGAGCTATAGACTAAACCAGGATATTTATAACTTGTATACTATATTACTGGTAAATAAATGTCATAGTAAATACCCCAATGATTCCAGTTATATGTTGTAATTTAAGTCGTTCAGGTGTTTTAACTTTCTTTTCCTTACAGTCTGTATGCGTAAAAGCAGTGTTGGAACACACTGTGGTACCATACCCTGGCGAGCATCAGTTGAACAGTATTGCACTGCAGAATGTACTGTACAAATGTTGCCTATTAAACTTTGTTCTGGGAAATGTAAAAAACTGAGCTTAAATCCTTTCTGAATGCCTGAGATAGGCACTTTCTTTCTAAACTTGTGGTATTGAAAGGTTTAGCTGGTAATATCTCAATCAAACCTGAACGTTGTTACCTCACAGGGTACAGCTATCACTTTAAAATAGGTTAGGTTTCAGTGCACAGCAATCATCACACCTTTTCTTGTGTTGCCCCTCCCCTGTAGCGAGAAAATAATGGATGAAACATTTTTTTCAGTAATTTATAAAAAAGAATTTATAAGAAAGAAAAAACTGCTTATGTAATGGGAATTGCCATGTTGGACATACAACAGTGTTTTGGTGTATCTCAGGAGAACCACATTGACTTGTTTACTATAGGAAGTATAGTGGAACTAACTCAAAAACACAGCTCAGAAAAAGGCTACAGCGTTAACCGAAACATGTCAGCAGGTAAAAAAGAATCAAGGTACCACTGTGATGTCCTGACATACCTTACTTCATCAGAAGATTTTCAGGGAGTCTGTGCAGCTCTCTAACCATTCTTTCATTAGGTTTGTCTCACATCATGTAAATGACTGAGAACATTTAAAGTAGGAGGAGAGAACTTAACTTTTGTGGCCACAATTATCAGAGTTAGAAGGTCGAGTTTGTGGGCAGCGCTAAGCAGCCCATAAAACCTCTGTCCAGGAGCACGTTCAGCAGCGATAATAGATGTCAAACATGGTAGTGCTTAAAGACTTAGTGATAACTGTAAGCTATTATCTATTTCTTTTTCCTTTTTTTGTATCGCCATGTCCCACCAGCATATCTTCCTTAGCAGAAGCAGAGCCTAGGAAATCTGAGATGGGCCGTCCATATCAGGGGCTGAGGTCACCAAGGTAGCTGGGAAACTCCACGTTATAGGGGCCCCTGGGTTGGATGAGATCTATCCTGGGTTCCTTAAAGCCCTTGATGTTGTGGGGCTGTCTTGGTTGACACGTCTCTGCAACATCGCATGGACATCGGGGACAGTTCCCCTGTATTGCCAGACTGGGGTGGTGGTTCTCCTTTTCAAGAAGGGGGACCGGAGGATGTGCTTCAACTACAGGGGATCACACTCCTCAGCCTTCCCGGTAAGGTCTATGCAGGGGTGCTGGAGAAGAGAGTTCGATAGTTCAATAGTCAAATCTCAGATCCAGGAGGAACAATGCGGATTACGTCCTAGTTGAAGGTCACTGGACCAGCTCTACACCCTGGCCAGGATCCTGGAGGGGGCATGGGAGTTTGCCCAACCAATTCACATGTGTTTTGTGGATTTGGAGAAGGCATTTGACCATATTCCTCGAGGGATTCTGTTTGGTGTGCTCCTAGAGTACGGGGTACAGGGCTCACTACTACGAGCCACTAAGTCCCTGTACAGGAGGAGCGGGAGCTTGGTTCGCATCGCATTACTCGTTCCCAGTGAAGGTTGGACACCACCAGGGCTGCACTTTGTCACTGTTCACAACATTTATGGACAGAATTTCTAGGCGCAGCCAAAGGGGTGGACGGGGTCCTGTTTGGTGACCTCAGAATCTCATTGGGTCCTACGCTTGGGGAGACAGGGTGAAGGGGTTCCTCAGCCACGGGTGGCCATAACTACTGGCCACCTTACCACACACAGACGTGCACCCAGTCTGTGTGGGCGGTGGCTACTTGCGGGCCACCCGCCGGGCACTCCACCTTGACTCCCCGTCTCACCCACATGCGTCACCGGCCCATCGCCCTCCTGCAGCCTCCGTTCCTTCCTTTTGATCGAATCCTTCTCCTCTCTGCGACACCTGTTTCTTCTCAATGGGAGCCTCAGTGCGACTCCGCTAATTGTTGCCGTCTGGGAGGAGTCAATGTCAATTAATCGCCAGGTGTGTCCAGTCTCAGTGTTCATGCTGTTTATTCACCATAAAATGTTTAAAAACACACAAGAGAAAATATAAAAACATGCATGTCTAAAAATCCTATTAAAACAGCACACCAGTAAGAAACATGTGTTCAGATTTTCACCCCAGCATAATCAGAAAATCCTCCCATCTGACATATCGTCATGATATAATATCATGGTGGTCGTTGTCCACCACCACCATCAACTACCATTTGCTTTCATTTGCATTTTACACTTACCATGCATATGAGACATATTAGGTTTATGGAGCTCAGATTATTTTAGCTGTTTTACAGCTTGCAGCTGGAAAATAAAATCATGTAATATTTAAATCCCTCCTGTGTTGCTGTGCTCTAGCTAATCTCACCCTAACAAACTGTATTAAGATTTAACGGACAGTAGAAATGCGGTTGGCGCTGTATTTTATTGCAGATGTTGATTTAATTTATCTTATGTAACAGAAGTCTTCACCAGGGCCCCTGGCAACACCATAGTGACATCCCTTTATTCACGAGGAGCTGGATACTGTTGTGTTCTATTCATCTACTTTGATTTCTTGTCGGTATGCATATACTGCATATTAATTTTGTAAAATCTGAACGTTCCAAGTGTAATGTTTCCTCACAGAAGTGGCTAGATTGATCTTCTTCAACAACCTTTTCTGTCAATGATGACAACCAGCGTTAGAAAACAGGAAGTGGGTTTGTGCAGAGTCCTGATAATTGGTAATTAGGATGTCATTATGTTAGCCTGTGGTGTTTTACCTTCCTGCATAGACTGAGTAGAGGCTGAAGGCATTAGGAACACTGTAAACATAATTTGTGCTATTCAAAAAAGCCTCAGCATATTTAGTGCATTATCCGCTCACTTGGACAGTTTTTCATCAATATTCTGGTTTAATAGCCCAACTGTGCTGTCTAAGCACAGTACCTTTACCCCTTATCTTAGTGGCTTATGAGCGAAAGAAGCCTAGTTAAATTGTTTTTAATCTCATTAAGCATGGGAGCTTCTCAGAGAACAAAATACATAGTTCTCAGCTGACTGTGCTTTTAGACCTTACCATTTCTGCAGGGGTTTTGGTGAATGGCAGGAAGTTGACATCTCATACGTCAGTTTCTCTTCAGGAGAGTGAAAGGCAGCAGGACAGGCTGTGTGACTGATTGCAGTGCTGATGTAACTCGGACCGGATTACAGCAGTGCGGCAGCATAGAATTCAGGGTACACCATTCAATAGAGAGAAGGACCCCTAAGCAGAAGAGAGGTGGAGAGAGAGAGAGATGTGCGTTACGTTGCTGACAATTGAGGAAAAAGGCTCATGGTCAGTGATGGGTCAAAGTGGATCATTCAGCTGTGACAAGCTTTGCGCAGCACATGTGGTGCATTGATGAAGAATCTGTGAAGACAGTTGTCAGTGTTCCATGAATGATGTAGCAGGACGTGGCAGAGAGAAAAACCCGATCTGAATACACCAAATAAAACCTTTGGAGTGTCTGGTTGCTTTGTATAAAGTTCTGTGTAGGACAAACAGGATCCCCTGAGGGAAAACAACTTAGCTTTGTTGAACTGATGGCAGAGATGACAAATGTGTTGTGTGTTCTCTGTTCTTAGAATCCATTTCATTGCCATCTGAAAGGTTGTGCACTCTTCAGAACCTTTTAACAAATCCTCACGAAGGCTCAGTCTCCGTAATAATTCCACGTCGTTTTTTATAGAATATCAAAGATTATCAGAAAATTGGGTTCTAGAAATTCCAGTGGAATCTTCAGATAACAGTCTAATTAAATCTAGGGAGATCTTGTCAGATCCGTACACTAGATTCCTTTGGTAACGATGACCGCAGGAAGCCACAATCTTAGCGCCACCTGGTGCCGTTCCATTAGAACCACCAGGTTGTGGCTCATCGCTGTAATTTTTCTAAAGCTGAAAGAGAAGTGAGACTGTCCACATAAACGAGTTGAAGAATTTATGGTGGGTAGGCCCGGCTGGATGACCTTGCAGCCTGGTGTTCTGCCAAAAGCAACAAACGGGCATCATTAGCAGTCTGAATGAAAGCTTATGCCGAAACACATTAGTCTGATGGGTCCATAAATATATGATATAAATGTGACAAATTATTACCTTATTTTGCAGGTCGTTTGTGTCATTATCAGAGTTTGTTTAATGGAATATTTGCATTTAGATTTGTTAAGCATAGTAATTTTTAGATTGTGAGTGTTGCGTGAGTAAAGTTTTGACCATGTTGATATATTGCAGTCTGAAATTATATTTAATTATCTTCAACGTGTCACTGCCTAATTAGAGCCATCCTTTTGCTGAATAATAGAATAATTTCCTGTTATATCCAGATACATTTCAATGTATCACATCATCCATCAAACGATAGCCTAATAACTGTGTTAGCGTGCGCTGTGTGGAAGGGTTCCAGGCCAGATGAAAACTCTAAGCGTGGATATTGTAGTTTTAAGATAAAGTAGTGCTTCTCATTGGTCCTCTGGTGACGTGGACATCATTCAAGTCCACCATCATGAAGGGCAATGAATGAGGAGGCAGCTCTGATATGCATCACCACAATAAACAGACTCAGCTGTTCCCGACTGCAATAGATTTTAGGTTTAGATGTTTTGACACTGTTTGTTTGTAGAGATATACCTTTTACAATCTTTATAGAGGAGATAGAGCTATTTGAGCAGAAAACAATAGAAAAAGTTGAATTAAATAATATAAACATTATGTTTCCATCACTGTTCATCATTAGATATTTAAATATTTTCCACTTTGCCTATAACATATATATTGTGTAGCATAATTTACAAATTATAAAAAATTCTCATCCTTACCTGGACATTTAATTTACAAGCATATGATAAATCCTCATGGTTTATGTGAATGTCCTCTCTGAAGAGTAACTTAACCAAATAGTTTGATGGATCTGTTTAATTATACAAAAACGTTTTAATGAATGAATGATGCAGATGCATGAGAAACTGTACTAAGAGGAAACATGCAGGGATATATCTGTTTTGTTCATGCTGGAAGATGCTATTATCCTCCCTCCCCAGCTGTATTTACACATGTAGACTGACAGCTGATCCAGCTGTGCAATGCGTTAGGAGAAAGCACTACTCATTTCTCTAGTGTGTCTTTGATTCCTGCCTCTTCCACTCTTAGACATTTAGGCGAGAGAAGCTCCAACTGAGCCACTGAACGGTGAAGTGTTTTTGACACTCAACAGTTCTTGGTTTTAGCTGACGAAAGGTTTTATCAGTATATGCTTTGCCTTCTTGGCATCAGATGATCTGTTTTGATCAGTAGTAAGACAGTTGAACCAGTGTCTCTGAACTAGAACTGCTCCTGAACCGCATTTAGAATATTTCATCATTTTTCTTTTGTGGCATCACATTTCTATTTTTGTGCATAATGTTGTGTTTAATGTGTGATGCTGCCATTATCCCAATCATTTCTATGCTACACGGGTTATAATGAAAGATTATAAAATGATGTTGAAGGCAAATGCACCATCCAGGCATGCCACCTGTTGAACTGCTGTTTACTAGCTGCTGATGCAGACCAGTCAGCAGTGTTTCATAAAGATCAAATGGTCATAGGTCCCTGCTCTCTCAATGTGAAGTGACTGGAGCAGTCCCTGCGAGCTCCAGGGAGCAGAAGAAACACTGTAACTGCCATCTTATCAACACACGTCAAACGCATGTGTCAGTAGTGATTCTCAAAGATCACGTGTACAAGAAGTCATCTTCCCTTGATGGTACGTGACAGGCCCGAGGGTTTCCACAAGAAAACAGAATAAACAGCTGTGTCAGTGCCACTGCTTCCACTGCAGACGCCGCACCTGAAATGTGCTTTATCATTTGGGAACCCCCGTGACAGGCATGATGAAGAAGCACAATGCGTGTGCATTGGTATGAGTATCTGCCTCCTGCTCCATTTATTAATAATGCTACTGTATAATATGCAAACATTTGAATTATTACTGATTATACATCTATGGCCTGCTCTGAGCAAATTAATACTTCAAGTTAGTATTAGAGTTTGGATGCAAGACATATTTTTTTGATCCAGGTCAAAGGGTTTCACTGTCTTTTAATCATCATCAAATATTCATTCAATTCAATTCAATTCATCTTTATTTGTATAGCGCCAAATCACAACGAAAGTCATTTCAGGGCACTTTACATTG
>JAUMTR010000004.1:13774962-13806287 GCA_032270685.1 Microctenopoma stevenorrisi | reverse complement strand
TTTTCTTTGGGAAACCTGTGGAACTTCTCTGAGTCTGCCTCTTACCTATCACCGCTCAGGCTAACCTACCTCACACAGCATTATCAGCATTATGATATTTCCCCGTGTTACTTATCATGACGTAACATATTTGCGCTATTCAACATGGTTGTTAAGAACGATATTTTCCTAAGTGACTCATAGTCAACTCCTCGTGGAAATTTGACAATGTCTATTTTCTCTCTCTTAGTTTTCTTGAGAAGAAAGGTAGCGATTACTCAGGCCAGTGAAGTGCGAGGAGATACTATAGTCAATACAGGATAAATAAATGGAGCAGTGTCTGACTTCTTTCTCCATACCCTTCTACTTTAATTAACTCATCAGTCACAGGGCCAACAAGCAATCCAATTTGCTGCCCCTAAAGTGACTTGTGTGGGTATATCTCTGGAGCTCATCCGCCTGACAGAGTTAGTATCCTGCCTTCTGCTGGTATTTGTGAGATGGTTGTGCCACATACGACATTATTCAAACACAGCGAATCTGTCAATGACACTTTTAACCTCCTACAGTTTCTCATCCTGAATGTAAACAGGGGACTGACAAGCTCATTACCAGATTGTGTCAATAGCAAATTTGACTTTCCCTGTATCATAGCACAGTAACAAGATTGAAGGTCACATTTGCCTTGACAGATATAACAATGTTTATCCACTAAAGAGGATGTTTGGGGTTTTTGCTCACGTATTAGCCTGCAAACTGTTGCAATTCATTGTTCAACTGGACATGTAGCGGAGACAAGGCAGCGGTGAACCTTGTGGGAATCTGAACCAGTGACCTTCCCTTCCCTGCCCATTTCCCTAACCATTACACCATGCTGCTGCAGGCCCTTAATGGAGCGTTACGGCAAGTCTATTCTTTGAGATTAGGTACACAGCAGTGTGAGGGTGTCCCTAGACCCATCAATCACTTATGGTCCTGTGGAGGCAATGAGGGAAATGGGTTTGGGGAAAGCTTGTGGAGTGGACAGAGTGTTAGACATGTGGATGGATGGGTGATGGTGTTTTGTAGAAAATAAGCCATTCGGTGTGGTACTATGGCTCAACTCCATGTGCCCTGTGTAAGACTTAAGTTTGCAGGTTCACTATGACTGTATTCCTTTTATTAGCTTCACAAAATAAATCATTTTTATTAGCACAGGCTAATAAAATATTATACAGTATGTTGAGCGGAAATTAAATAACCTAACAGTTTGTGAATGTCAGATGTTAAAAAAGCAAGATAAGACTAATAACTGAGGCATGTTACACAGGGTCAGCCCATACATGCACACAGGTTTTGTATTACATTGATCCTTACTATTATACTGTGACCTAAATGTTTTCCAAGTACATTTTCGTGTTTTCAGTAGAAGCATCTCACTGACAAAGTAAACTTTCTGGTGCTAATTAATATTGATTAATGTTAATATTTACTGTTGGAGGCCTCTGGCTTAAGACACTGGAAACTTTCATGTTGATGTTGCCAGGCAACTGTTCAGCTTTAACATCACCACTACACCAAATGGTGAGCTTGAAACTGTTGTTCTAATTTAAATCCTCTCTTTTACTTTGTGTCTTATGCATGAAAAATACACATTTGTAATGAAAATATTCAACAATAGTAAGCGTTTGTAGTCATGCTAACAGTTCTGAGGCTGCACTCAATCTACTGCTTTGTGCTAAATGCTCATAATATTTGTGTCATGGCATCAGGGGCATGCTGCCAGTTATAGTGTTCACATGATCTGTTCACAGTGTTGTAATCATATAATATAAGCGTAAAAGAGAGCTTTGTTCTCCAGCCTTCCGTGAAACAGCCCTCTGCGTCTATTCAATCATTTTAATATTTGTTGTTATATGCTCATATTTTGTTTGTCAGATTTACATTTTATAGTGGCCCTTAGTATTAAAACAATAAATATGATCAAATGTTTGCTGCACTTAAAAAGGTTAATCTAACTACACTATAATATATTATAAAGTGAAAGCACAAGCTAAAGCTAGTGCTCCACACTGTGTGAAAATGTTTGGGGAATCATCTCATATTTTGTGTAGCTGACAGTTACCTGTACCTTGAAAAAGATGGAACAAATACTAAACAAATGTTTTCAGAGACCTTAAAAGTGGTTTGTAAAGTAATAATTTTCTAATCATACTGTGTCCTTCGAGGCTAATTTACTAAGTAATGGAGGAGGTTTTATATTGACTGAGCTTGGTGTCAGAGACAAAGTTACTCTCACTATGCTCATTTATCGAATTACTAGCTATTAAACCTTATTTTAAATTAAGTATCTTATCATTTTGAATAAAGCACATTTCATGTATGCCGATCTCCTACTTTGCATTCTGCACACAGAAATTCAAATCCCTCGTTGTAAAGCTGCTATAACTTGGTCCCCACCAACTTATGAAAAAATGTTTGGGGGGGGTGACTGAAAGTCAGTTTTCAGATGTGCTCTAATTACATGTCACCACTAGTAAAAAGCATCATTATCATGCATTGCACTACTTTAAAATATTCAATGAATGTAAAAAACACATCATTTTAAGTAGATTTCACCTCACTTCATCTCTCCTTCAACTAAGCACGTGCAGGGAAGTCTCAGATGTTATACACAGTCTGCTGATGTTTGTGTACTGCTGCATCCAGTGATCCAATAGTCCACAAGCTCCCAGAAAATGCTAGGATTGTGAGCTCAAACGCACCACAGAATTTTCTCATCTCATCTCATCTCAGTGTGTCCCATCCTGTACCTTTCATTAAGCTGCATAGTTATATTCACATTAACGTACATAGTAAAACACATAGTATATTTAATGTAGCTGCTAGTCTGTTCATGCTTTGTTGCTTTTTCAGAAAAAATGTATTCAATCTATATCTATATCTTCTATATTATGTATGAAGGCTTGTTCTTTCCCTCACAGCTGACAGAGGAGGAAGGAGAAACAAACCAAAGCTCTGGTCTCAGGACAGACAGTTAGCCTGGACTTCTTCTCAGATCAGTTTCTAGAAAAAGACTAAGTGTATTTTCTCCCTCTGTCTCGTGTTATTTGATTTTGATGTTCAGCTGCTCATGTCCAGAATCTTTTCCTTTTCCTCATTTCCCAGAATCTTGTTTTCGGTTCCATGACAAAAAATGCTTCTCCAGCAGTTTGTAAACAAAAACAAGCACTGCTGTGACTTTCTGTTTGATTTCTAGCTCTGGAGGGGTGGTGTCAGTCTTGTGGGGAAGGTTTGGGCTTAAAACTTTGAGACTCAAGGTTTGTATTGGAGGGGTTTCAGTGCACATGCACCAGTACATGGTAAATAAGTGAGAGAGCATTTTAAACTATACTTGAATGCATACATTATACACAGTACTCACAGACTGAATAGTGTATGGCTTGTTTATTTTGATTTTTATGTTTTTGATGTGATCCATTTCTTCTTCCTTATGTGAGATGGGTGTGGCAGCGCCTCAACGCCCTCTATTGATAAGTCAACACTGGTTAAAAACACATGTCTGTGGGCCATATTCTCATCTCTCCATCTTTCCAACCAAATCTACACAGGCAGTTTCATTTTACCATTTTGAGAAAGTGTTAAACGGCACAGGGTACCACGTGGCATGTTCCCAGCATCCATACGCTAATATATGTCTGCCTCAATCCTGAGCTGGCGGGGAGGAGAAAATGTATGCATGTAACAGACTGAAAATCCATCAAAAGACATCAGATCCAAACCACATTTGATTCTGTAGAGGCGTTCATACCGAAAAAGCTTGAATGAAACACTTAATGGTTCCAATGACTCACTTCTACACAAAGTTCCAGTGACCAGACTATTTTTTATGTCTTCAAGTTGACTCATGCCAATTTAATTCCCTTCTTATTCTTCGTGTTGTTGCCACCTTCACCGGGATGACAAACAATCTTCATAGACATTGTAATTCCTGAGTATCTGCTTTGTAGTATCGCAGGATGTTTCTGCTGAATGAGATTCATTTCATAGACTTCAACCTTTGTTGTTTAATTTCTAGAACAAATACACATTTCATTAGTATTGACAGAATTTATGCCCCAGGAATCAATCTTCTGACATATCCATCCAACTATTGAGTCTGCCGTCCTAACAAACCCATCAATCTTGTCATCTTTGTTATGGAGGACAAAGAATAATTTTTAGTTTCAGTGCTTGTATTGAGATGTAATTAATTATGCACATATATCCACAGTTGCAACAGTTGTTGCGAGTTGATTTCTTGCTTGTAATAAACAACAAATTTGTTTCACAGCATGCAAAACAAAAAACTAACATTAAGGAGCAGCGTACACTGAGGAATCAAGCTGCTCTGTTATAATGCTGATGATTTTAAACACAACAAAGGCTACAGAATTTACTGTGACACAGATGCTTTGATGTCAAAACCACTCCATGTGCTGCCTGTGATTCATGAGTAAAATACTGACAATGTGTTTTGATTATTTCAAGAAAATGACCACAGAAGGCTTAGATGAAAGTAAAAGTAGCTGGGATATGTAATCCCTGTGTCTCTCTTTGTTTTTACTTTGAGAATTGGATATCATTTACTGTAAAATACTTTTATTCTTTCAGACCAAAGCAGAAATGGAAACTCGTCAAGTTTACTTTTCGCATTGTTCAGTAAGTCGACATGCAACTGGAGCGTAGAGCATCAAAATCTTAGCAATGCTGCCGTACGCTGTAGACGTTTAGATTTAAACAGGTGGTGTCACATTCAACATGACCCTCACAGTGGACATGCACTGCTTTCACCAACCAACGTTACTGTTTGGTGAGTGGTGAGGTGCTTTTTCTAGTTTTAGTTGCCATGATTCAATCTAGCAGGTGGTGTTAATGTTGTGGCTGACTGATGATGAAATGATACACATTGAATGGATCCAGTATTACATGTGATCAGAAGAATGTATGGATTCTGGTTCCTTATAGAAAATACAGTAAGAGAACCATCTATGCAGTGTAGAAGAGACTGTTTAATTTTCCTCTGCGTACCAATCTCGCGTGTGCCGCTGTCTCTCCAGCAGGGAGCATGACAGATAGCAATAGTGATTGGGCAGAGCTCTGACCAATCGAGCGTGGCTGTGTGCAGTTAATTGAATTCCTGAGCGAATACGTCTTGTCCTGTCGACTGTCCAGTGGGAAACTTGGCTGCATCCATCTTCAGCAGCCCAGCCACTGTAAATCATCACGAATACGGCCGGTTCTTCAGTGTGCTGCTGTGTGGCGCCTTCTGTGCCTGGGTCCCTTGAGATTTCCCCAACATGACAGAGGACAGTCTGAGTAGCATGTCAGATTAAAAAATAAGTAATGAGTGAACACAATACAAATTTTAAATTGTTTTCCAGATTCTAGGTGCTAGTTTATTTATATGACACCAAATCAAAACAAAAGTCATCTCAAGGTTTGAGACCATACACAATAAAACTCCTGTTTATATAGAATTATGTATAAAAGGATTTTTTTGTTTATTCCTAGGTTAAAGTGTATGTTTTTATGTTGTACCCCAGCTAGTTTAGCTAGATCTTCGTAGAAGAGTATTACAGTAGTCTAGTCTAGAAGTAACACATGCACAGATTTGTTTTCCAGCATCACTTCAAGCTTCTAATTTTAGCAGCTCGCTCAGGTGGAAGAAGGCAGCTACAGACGTTCCTTTTATTCACATGTCACAAGTTGAAGCAAGGTGAAGGAGACATCCTGGTAACTTAGCAGTACTGCCAACATGCAGAGCGTTGAGCTTTGACTTGGTAATTTAGGGGGTTGGGGAGCAGACACTGGTCAGGGTTTCACTTGTCTTATAAACACAGCCGTATTTCTAAATACCAACAATACTATCTAAAGTGGAAATGATGCTCTCTTTTTCACATATGTACAGCATATAGCCCACATTGTTTGCAGTACACCAGCTAGAGAGCCAAAGTTAAACTACGACATGCAGCTGAACATGTCATCCCAGGTCCAGAGAAATCTGCCATTGTTGGCTGTGTGTGGCAAGTTACAAACCGATTAGACATTCAGCAGCGTTTTTCTTGTATTTTCATTAACTCACAAAGCAGATTTCAGGTATGGCGCTAGTTTTTCATTTGTTTGTTCCCTTGTTCATTGAAGACACACAGGGATATGACTGGCGTGCCTGCCCAGCTAGAAAATAAAAGCCTTATTGATTTCAATAGACGTCTACCACCTCCATGACTCCGATAGCTTTTTCCAGCTGGGCCACAACAAGGACACATCGGTCTGTATTCAAAGCAAGCAATCTCCGCCAAGCGTAGCAAAAGTTTTATTCAAATGGCGAGACAAACTGCTTTGCATGATCTTATCTCACAGAGTGAGACGTCTCTATCAACAGAATCTCAAAAACAAGATATGCATCACGCGCTATGCAAAACACTGAAATGTTAAGTGTGGAATTGATTGCAGCTAGTGGAGTGTGTGGGAAAGGGGAACAGTACTTAGCACTGAGCACACCGCTGCAGTCTCTTTGTTCTTCTGCACCACCAGCACTGGGATACCTGTGTGTTTGTTTCATTGACCAAACAGCACACTATACCTCTCTCCCTTACTTTAAAACCCCGCTGTAACCTCACTGCCACCATGCATGATGAATCTTATCATTTAATTCCTGTTTTGCTGTTAATCTTGTGAATAAAGCACTCCCTAAGTCAAAGCTGAAAATGAAGGCTACTTGGCTAGTAATGAGAAAAGTGTGATTTTCTGAACAGGAAACACATTTCATTCATTTTAAAACATGCTCACATTACATTAGAAGACAGCAGGAGAAAACATTCACTGCAATTATACAATTTAATTGTATGTATATATATATATATATATATATATACATACAATCAGGTGCAACCTTACATCTCGGATTTGTTCTGCAGACTCACAATCTCCAGTTATAGAAGTGTATATTCCTCTGAATCTGTTTATAAATGCAGTTTGTAAATGTTACCTTATTCTAACGTTTACAGATACATTGACATTAATAAGTACTACGTATATGCAGTAATAACCAGCTGGCAACACGGTAATGATGAGTAAAGCCTGGCCCCTTGATTCGCTGCAGCGTGAAGTGAAATCTACTCCCTCTTCCTTCTGAATGTCAGCAACACCAAGTGAAAGTTGTCAACAATCAATCCTGGTAACCTGGACTCTATAGATTGTGACTGATGGCTCTGGCTCTCTTCATTTCTACCTGACATTTAGACAAAAGCAGCAATGGTGAGCAGTACAGTAAACAGCAGGATATCTGTCTCATTGCCTTCCCTGTTTCGTCAGCTTTGTAGCATAAGATCAATGTCAGGAGAGACATGCAAACCCAGTGGACCTCGAAAAAGACAGTGATGCCGCTAACATTGTTTCAGATTGAAACTTCTTTGTTAGGAAAGTTTGCAAAAACCTGGCAGGTGGTAAACTGATTTAGATTTAGTGTTATTTTCTACAGAGACAAAAATGTGTCTTACTTTAGTCAGTTTATGAAAGAGTATTGTCCTGTAGCCTTAACTTATTTCTTATTTCCCTCTGACTGAAAACAGCATCTTTGTTGATCCTGAATAAGCCGCTTTGTTGCTGCACAAAAAGTTTGTGTGTGTGTTTTCTCTGGTGGGTTTGTTATGTTTTGTTTCTTTAAGCTTTTGATGATTCGTCACTTTCAAAGGTATTTCAGGTACGTTATCTTGCAATATGATATAAATTAGCTCAGAAATGAACTGTGTGCATCTGTTGTGCGAGGGAATGAAAGAATGTATGTGATGAAACTGTCATGCTAACATGTAGTTTCTGTCACTGTGTAGCGGGGTTGCTGTCGCGCACAGAGACACTAATTGTTAGCCATTTAGTCAGACACTAAATTTCCTGCACTCGTCATTTATCAGCAGCCAGCGCGCCCTCTCCAGTCACCTCTCCAACTCTCCGGCACTCATACTTCTTTCCCCTCGCAATGCCGAACCAGCCCCCTGAGCACACAGATAACAAAACTCACTCGCTCCCACGGGCGATACATCCCCCACTGACCCACTTGTTTTCACGGTCTGACAAGTGTGATTTAAGAACCGCAGTAGGCGAGGAGGGCAGCGGCCATGTCTGGCTGCTCCCCTGTGCACAGAGAGCTTAAAGTTCAGTGTCATTGCCACCTTGATACTCTTTACTCCACTGTGATCAAACTTAGACAAATAGAGGAATTTACGTACCTTGTCCAAAGGTTTCAGCGCACTCGAGATACATTTTTTTTCTTTCTTGAGAAATTGTTCTGCTTTTAGTATAAACATTAAACAAAGCAGAAACCACAGAGCACAACAAATCCATAATGCATGTGCTGAGCATGACTGAGTACACATGGAAAGACCACATCTACACTCACACAGTGGGTCATAAACAAACAAACCTCCATCTTATCTCATCTGAATATGTGAGTATGTTTACCTACTTCCGTGCTCCTCATTTGTCTATGAAACCGTAGATTCATGTGTGCATGTACACAGCCTTTAGTTTGGAGAGAAAAAAGTGCCAATAGATTATTCATAATGTGCAGCACAGCAGCGGCAAACAAGGGTATTCATTATGAAAGTCATTTGCTGAGGCTAATATGTTTTCAAAGAATTTGAAATGGATTACTCGCTGACGTGTTAATGTGGCTCTCTACAGCCATTAAGGTGCAGCCACAATAGTGGACTGTGGGAGGCCCCTGACTAATGTGTTTTTGTCCAATAAAAAAATGCCACCCCCTCTTTCTAATCCATAGAGTTGACTGTGCCAGTTTCCCACCGGGCCCCGAGGTTTCTCAGACTGAAGTGTGCCGTGAATCAAGCATAGCCATGAAATGTCTGTCCTCCACTGCATTTTAACAATACAGTCATTGCTGTGCAACCGTGCAGACGTAGCTGAAACTGTTCTGAAACAATTCTACTTTTCTTTATACTGCACATTTCTGAGCGGGTGTTGTCTGGACAGTTTTCTGGCCTGACGCTCATGTTCCATAACTAATAGCAGCAGGAAAGGTGAAGATAAAGCAGTAAAATCATTTTAGCATTTGTTTCCTTCTGACACTTGAGACTGTAAATGTAATAAATATTGATTTATGCTGTTCTTTGTCTTGTACCGCTGACACAGTGTGTAGATTCATTACAAAGATCATGTGAAAATAATCGAGCATTACTGTCGGTGTAGTCAGCTCAGCTAACAGTGTTTGCTCTGCGCTGTTTCTCCTGTCATGGACTCGGTGTTATCAGACTTAGTATGAATGGAGAACAAATCTACATAATACAGATCAAGGGCAAACTACAGTAAGCGGAGCCAGTCACTCATGATAAGAATCACTTCTCCTTTTTCCTTTAAGGGGGGGGGGGTCTCCATCAGCAGACAGAACCTCTTTTCTGTTTTGTTCCCTTTACAGTGATCAGCTTCTGATGATTAAGGTGGAGGTGAGCAGTCAGTTCTCACAACCTGGAGATATCACCCTCCTGATTTGCATAGATATGCAAATGCTGCAGGTTACAATTGAGTTGTTCAGACCTGTGATATCAATTTTTCTGCGTGTGTGTGTGCACCCCCTCTCCTTCTGCAACCTGCTACTGTATCTAGGTCATTGTTTCTGATTCTTGTGTTCCCCTTTTGATGGATATGTTGCTTGTACAGGCTGGGCCCAGTTATTTATGATGCTACAGGCCGTCTGTGAATGTTATACAGACGTTACAATCAGAAGTTATATTAGCCTGTGTCACTGACTGATGTACTTTTATGTACCAACAGTATATTTTCTACTGTTTGTAAGTTATGCTTTCCCTGAGCTACTGATGTGTTTTTTGTACGTAACATAAATTCAGCTGCGATATTCAATAAGTAAATATAATCGGGAGTTATTTTTCCTCAGCTCCAAAAGTAGTTTTTCTTGTTGCTGCATTATATTTTCTGTTTTTGCTGCCAACAGGCAAATAATTTTCTAAACTCAACCTGCACTATGGAAATATTTTATTTCGCATTTTTTCTGTGCACAAACACTTTTTTTCATAATTTTTCTTTGTCTTCTTCCCCGTATCTCTGTCCAGCTTCCTCACCCGGGCCTAACATCACGCTGGAGGCTCAGTACCATTGTCACCAGGGACCTGCGATCCCGCTGGACAAACTGTGTGACTTCACCACAGACTGTCCGCTCGGCGATGACGAAGGCGGCCGCTGTCGTGAGTACAACTCGCCACAGGAGCGCAGCTTTAATAAGAATGCTCACTGTCCTTCCTGTGTTCATCTCTGCATCAGAACGCTTGAGTTGGGAAATCAGTCAGCTAAAGTGAGTTATCTTTAATGAAGCAGGTGCATCCTGCCCAACAGTGCAACAACCGAGCGTCTGCGTGAGCTTTCCTGACAAAGAGGCAAAGGAGAGGTAGAAAGAACGGCAGTGTAGTTATGCTTGGCTAGCATTTCTCATCCTTGACATATTCCATGGTTGCTATTTCTATCTCTTTGCACATTTGTTTTCTGCTTTTCTCTAGGCCTATGAGGAACCCTAGCCAAGTATGCTGACATCTTATTCACAAGTGGAGTCCCCCAGGCCCTGCTGCGTGTGTGTGTGTGTGTGTGTGTGTGTGTGTTCTCCTACCTTCATGCATGCATTTCTACATTGTCATCACATAACTCTTACACCATACAGTTTTTAAAGCATTGTACTTTGATTAATTTTTGTTCCAATACGAAACTGACCAAATATAGTTTGCTTCTGCCTACAGTGGGTGTCAGCCTCTCATGTGGGAGGCTTATTAAAATGAAGGCTGCTTCCTTGTGCTCATAGGTTTGCTAACTGTGGGAGCTGTGAGATAAGAGTTTAACCAGAGAGTGAACATCCCAGCTAGGTGCAGTTTGTGTCTACTGCACAAGGACTTACCAGTGTTAATTGGTCTGAGAGGCTAAGCCAAGGGCATAACCTCTATTTTAGAAGTGATAAATGATACATCTGTAAAATGAGCATACATATATATATATATAGGAAATAAATATGGCCGCAGCAATGAGACTTGTGTGTGTGTACCTGTATCAGCAGCAACTAGAGCATGATTTAATAGTTGTTTGATGGGAAAAAGCTCATTGCTGTGCCTTGACTGAGAAATTATCCTCCTTTGCTCTGTGTTCCCTCATAATGCTGAAAGTGCACAGAAGCATGAAGGCCAGCTGTCATGTGCTTTGAAGCAAGGTTCTGTCTGTGAATCTGTTCTGAAAATAGTAATAACCTGTATCCCTTCTGATTAAGCTGGAGTACTGGCGACCCGTAGTTCATCAGTCCATGCCGACACCTGCACATTTCTCCTTCCTTTGCTTGTCACACACACAGTCTACTACTGTACCTTAGTGTTCATTCCATTTTTATCTCTGTCACGCATCACAATTACCGCCGCTACCTAAATCACACAGTGTTCCCTCTCTGATACCCCATTCTCTATGATCTATCTGCGAGTTATCTTCCTCTGATTTGATCTATTTCAATCCTTCATAAGCTGTGCCAAGGCTCATTAACAGGAAAAAGCAGAGAGAGGCAGAAGGAACAAACGTAGCTTGTGTCAATCACAAAGATTTGACATATAAGGAAAAGCAAGTCCCTGCGGATCTCCCTCACTTCCCTACCCTAGCATCATTATGCAAAACTGCATCCTACACGCTCGGAGAGCTGCAGCTCCTTCTGGTTGATTTTAGTTGGTCTAAATTCTGCAGGCACCCTACAGCTTTCCAATACTACTGTGTCCCTGCAGCTACACAAATGCTTCTTGGATACCACCAGGAATTCTAAGTGATAATCTGCAGGATTATTTTATATATATTGCTTTTCTTGGTAAATCATAAATGATAATGGATCATTGCTTCTTCCAAATCAGTAATTGTTGGACAGTAATGCCAGAACTTTGAAGCAATTCTCCGCTCTGGTATTTATTTGTTCTAGTACTGTAACTGCACGTCCACGCCACTTTAACTCAGGTCTTTGTAGGCCGTTTCCCGTGACGCATCACTAGTGTATTGACAGCATTGCGTGACAGGACTCAGGGAATGCCACGCTATGTAACATTCATAAAGATGGGCGGTCATAAACTAGTGAAGGTCCTGCTATGTTAGCCGTTATCACACCTCATTTAATAAAGTGTTAGATGGATTGCAAACCGATTAGCATGAGAGCTTCAACAGCAAAACTACACACGTGTAGTGTTTTGTGGCCTGTTTTCATTTTAGTTTTAGTCTAGTCTTTCTGTGAAGCGGTCATTTGAGTTTTTATTAGTCTTCGTCATGTTCATACTCTTTTAGTCTAGTCTAGTTTCAGTCGAATACAGTTTTGAGCATTTTAGTCAATGAAATTTGTATTTTAATTTTTT
This sequence comes from Microctenopoma stevenorrisi, assembly GCA_032270685.1. NCBI lineage: Eukaryota > Metazoa > Chordata > Actinopteri > Anabantiformes > Anabantidae > Microctenopoma > Microctenopoma stevenorrisi. Next base: position 13,793,907 of record JAUMTR010000004.1, on the reverse strand, counting down.
AGTATTAGAAATGCAATACACAGATATGTCTGCAGACACATTATCTCAACCCAAAATGTCCCTAGAACTTTTATTTACGTGAAAAAATTTCTTAGAAGTGCAGTCAAATAAAACTCCATGTTTCTTTCCAGTTTCTTTTGTAACTTTAGGTGTTTGAAACCTTTGCTTTTGCTCTGGCTGAAACTACTTGCTTTATGAGCTCAGCTCAGGCCAGTTTCAGTCCCATTATCTGGATGGTGCCATTTCCAAAAAGCCCACTGTTATCACGGCACTTACAGATTCTTATAGGTAATGGAAACTGGCACCGACCGTCACTCAGGATAAAAGGACTATTATGCAAGCCTAAGGTGAAAACTTTCAAACACTGAAACGAAACTCAAACCTCCTCGGTGGTGCAGTATCACAAACTTCTAACTGAGACTTTGAGTGTTATTTGAATGCATTATGCAGTTGTAACATTGCAAAGACTAACCTGTATGTCTCTGTGTAAAACTAAAGCAATGGTATTTAATTGTTCCCAAATAAATGCAACAAAAAACAATATTTGTATTTGAGTTTAGAAATGAGTTATGTTGTTAGTGGCTTATAGAATAAAACAAAAGTGTTCATTAAACATCCAAAATATACCTTTAAATAGCAAAATCAGAGGAACTGACGATTCAGTCAAATACTTTGCAGTGGTCCAAAGCTGATTTAGTAGCAGTGATAGTTCAAAACACTTAAACCACCCATACGCACATATGATATTTGCTCTACGTAAGTTGAGCATAGAAAAGAGAGCAGCATTGTTTGTAGAGAACATGAAGAAGAAGAAGAATAAGGCAGGCTGCACACACACACTGTGATTCCACAGAGGAATACACAGTCCATTAAAACATTTATTGCTGCTGTACAGAGTAACTTTGAAATGGTAGCGAGAGTCTGTGTTTCTAACACATCATTTTTTAAAAAGTGATTTCAAGTTGATCGCCCTCACTAAAATATTTCATGTCACCACCTCAGCGTTCTCATTTCCCATGACACCCTCTTCCTTCTCCCTCTACTCTCTCCCATCTCCTCAAGTCAATTATGGCTTTTCAGACTTTTTCTATTTACTCCTTCTGTTTCTTGAGTCTCTGAGAGCCCCCTCCTACAGCACCTCAACCCTAATTTTCAGTAACACATCGAGTCCTGTGAGCCATTATTCTCTCCCTCTTCTCAGCCTCTTTACCTCCACTGTCGCTCAACTCCTTGATCCCTAGCCCCCTGTCCTTTTTCTCCTTGGCAGGTTGGCTGTCAGTGTTTACTGCATTCTCTCTTCTCTCACCTCCCGCTGGGCTTGTCGAGTCATTATATGCCCACCCCACGCACCCACCCCTTATCATCTTCTGCTCCCCTCCTCTGATATATTCTCTCTCTTGTCTCTCCAGGCCGCTTTCTCAATGGCAGCTACTGCTCTTTTGAAGAGGGGGAATGCAGTTGGCAATCTGTAACGGGTCGCAGTCTCTCCTGGAGAAGACTCCAGACTCCCGCAAAGGCTACCAGACAGAGCTGCCCATCCTCAGGTGTCTCACTGATGTCTCTCGCAGTATCATTAATACTGTTTAGATCAAATCATGCAAGGGGCTGTTTGCAGCATCTCCTAGGTGTGTACAGTGTTCATAACTTATTAAAAAGAAGGTTCAAAGGGGATATTTTTACACCAGGCAAGAATGAAGCATTTTACATTCACGTTTGTGAGTGTGGAAAGATAAACAGAGCCTCTGATGTGTCAGCCCTGGACATGTTGTCTTGTTCAGAGCTCAGTCTGCTGCCACAAACTGAATCCCACTGGGTGTGGAAGCTCCAGCACGTAGGCTCTGAGTCCTGCTTCTGCAGTTCATTGACAGTGCAGTGACTCGAGTGCGGCTCTTGATGAGATTTTAAAGTCTTGGTTGTCTGACGTTTTTGTTCTGAACTATTTACAGAACTCTCAGAGGAAGTGTGGGAAAACTATAAAAGGAGCGTTTTAATTTTATACCGTATTTGGTGATTTTACGTAAGTTGTTTTTATCACTGTTTCACCACGAACGCTACCTGAGCGACAGGAAATCAGCTCCAACTGTCAGCTGCTGTCACTGGTAAAAATCCTTAGGTTGGTTGTGTCAGACAAAGGAAAACAGCTCACTTAGAACTGAAAAACTTTCCAATTATTATTTAGCTTAATACTGGTGCAGCAACATCTACTTTATTATGTTTGTAATACTTCATGTGTGCTTGTGTGTTAAAGGTGCTACGTTCAGTGTGGAGGGAGGTCAGTCCAAAGGTCAGCGTGGCTCTGCGTTACTGAGGAGCCCCCTGTTCCCCCCTCCTCTAAGAAATTCCCCGTGCACAGTGAGTATTGTGAAGTATTGTGTGTTTCTCTTTCTCGGGTATGCACATCTTAGTGTGTGATGTGTACAAAGACGATGAAGATTTCCCGTCCTGCACGGCACGTGTGCAGTCGTTTCTGAAATCAAACTGAGTGACAAAAAAGCAGCCTCTCATCTCTAACCGGTTCCCATAATTACTCTTGACTGAAATGATAACTGAGGCTAGCACGGTATATCAGGCTTAATTAGCTCATTTAACACTCGAACTGAGCTGGTTAAAAACTCCCGCAGACATTTTAATGTAGCACGCTTTAGTTATCAGGAAAGAAACATTGACATCACGAAATCAGAAGGTTCTTATTACTTTTGAAATGTACAGAAGGATATGTGTTGTTATGCAATTATAACAATTCAATCGCAGTTAACTGGCTTTGCATAGAAAACCGTGTAGTTGCATGTTTCCACAGTGTTTATCAGTGAGACAGATTTCTTTACTGCTGTAGGAATAGAAAGCTCCGAATAACTCGACATGTAAATGTTTTTTCTTTCAGAAACTTACTGTAGTGTGCCAAGACAGGAGGTTAACACTGTGCCATCTGTGTGTCCTGAGAGATCCTAACAGACACTGAGGTTAACCTCATCAATCACGGCTTGTATCTGCTGGTCTGGTTGGGAAAATATTAGGAGTCATGCATTATTTAGCACACGATGATCACAGAGCAGGTCTCGTGGTGAACAAATAGTTTTGATTGATGTTTTTGCATTTAGCATTTAGAGTTATGTTAGTGATTTTAATATTGCTAAGCACCGCGACCTTTGGCTCGGTGCATGTCGACTCGTCCATATAAAGCGGAGGCAATCTGTGATTGAGATGAGAGCAGCTGAAGCAGAAGTGAGACATGGCGGTGAGAGAGTGAAGCGAAGGTCAAGAGGTCAGAAAACACGATAACGAGAGACAGAGGGGAAGTCAATGTATTCATAACAGGAAAAACAGGACAAGGAACTAGCTACAAGGAAGACGGAAAGAAAAAGAGAAATGAAGGAGGAGAGTGTTGTCTCACAGGTGTGAACCCGCCTGTACCGCAGCATCGCCAACCTTTCCTCCCAGCTACTTGGCACGCAGCCAAAGATTAGCCATGATTCCAGATTAACTCTAAATCCTTCTCTCTACACTGAACTGGTGCTGTTTAATCTAGCCTGTCTGCTCTTGGACAACTGTGTTGAGGATATTACTTGGGTATTAGCTACAGACTGCGTTCACTTTGATGTCAGTCCCAGTGTGCAGTGCCTGTAATCTAGATGTTTAAACTGCCATGTGCTCTCCCAGTTGACGATAAGGACCTCAACCTGTTATCGACAAACACAATGCAGGCACTCAACACAGGGGTGCTGGATCCAGTAGTCTGGAGCGTGTTGTCGCCACATGTACTTCTCATCAGGCATAAGCCAGCATTTGTTGCACTCAAATAGTGAAACAGGAATTATGTTCTGGGCTTCATGCTGTAGAGGAACATGAGATTCAGACTTCCTTTTACTTTTTAACTCCTGCTACAACCCATGGGTTGTTCAACGGCAAACAGGTTTACCCTCGCTATATCCCTATCCTTTGTGCTGAAGCATGCGCCACAGCAAAATAAACCAAATCATGATTCCGTTTGAATTCTGTTAATCTTAGAATACTTAGAACTGAACAGATGGTTGCTGCTGATTGATCCCAGTTTTAAATACAACCTTTTCTTCACTGATAACACATCAATGCTAAAATATTCTAATGTTGTTAAAGTTTAGTGGTTTACACAGGTGCATATTATGTACCTCAAACATTTGTGGCGTAAGAATGTTAGCTGACCTAATTGTTTCAACAGGTGCGGTTCTGGCTGTGTTCTGGAGGCTTACAGAGGGGGTCACTGTCTCTGTGGATAGTGGAGAACAGCACAGGCCCTGAGGAGCAGCGCAGACTGTGGCACTCAGCCAGTGAACCTAGATCTGAGAGGGGCTGGAGACTCATCACACTGCCACTTTATGGGCTGGCAGACTGGTACATTAAACACTTTTGATTACATTGAAGCTGCGTGTTTTTGGACTGCCTGAAGGCAATCAAGTTGTTAGTACTTTTAAAGTTACTGTTAACTTTTTTTAGAAGCGGAGCTTTTAGCGTTTAGCCCCCACACTCACAAACTCAGACACGCACGGGAATATGTAGTTCTTAGGAAACTGAACCGAGAAGCTCTGCTTCTTTTTTTAACATCTAAAAAATGCTGATTTTCAACATTTCCGTTCAAAAAACCACAAAAGTAATGAATCCCACAGCGACTCTAGTCTTCGTGGACAACGTGTACAATGGTACAAAATATTCTACGTGATAAAGAGAGTAGAAATCGCTACACGAGGCTCTACCCTATCTACTTGCTTTCCAATTAGCTATAGTCCTGATTTCCCCTCAGAGAAATTAAAACCAAATAGAATAAAAGAAGAAATAAAGTAACGCCCAACAAGGCATTTCATCTCTGTTTGCCTGACTGGAGGTTTCTTTGCCGTAAAAGCTTGGATAATCCTGTTCTCTTGAGAGTGATTAATTTTTCATTCTGGGGTTATGTAGTCAGCTGTGCTCGTGCTCCTAATTAGAATGTCATGTCCGTAAGCACAAGGTGAACCTGCCAGTCTTCTCACGCTGACCTTTGTGAGGCTTCAGTAGAAATAGAGACGCAGCTCAGAGTGTTTTTTTTTTGGTTTGATGATCTGAATGATGATTACTTGTTCATTGTTAATACTGACAGATAAATACCTCCCACCAGAAATCATTAGTTAATACGACAGCTAAATCACTTGGGGAAAAAATACAGAGAGTTGAATAAGGAAACTGAAGTCGTTAGTTAGCTTAGCTTAGCTTAGCATACACACTGCAGTGAGACCTTCAGGGCTACCGATCTTCTCTCTCTCAATATGTAAAAATGCTATAATATTTCCATAAATCTCAAACTGCTCCTTCACTAAAATGTTTCAGTTCCATAGCTCAACCCAGGTTTGTGTTGTCATGCCTGCATAAATTATTCTGTGCATAAAGGTATTTAATTTAGGACCAAGAATGTGCCTCAAAAGAGGTTTAATTGTGCTCTTTTGTTTTGCAAGAAGAGACGTTGACTGGTTCTTAACAATACAGACTGAGCTGTCATGAGGCACACAATGCATGTCCTCCAAAGTCAAACCTCAGTGGATATTTCCTTAAATGCAATTTCTTTACATCAGAACAAAGTCAGCCGTTCACAGGCTGCGTGGTTAAAACAGGTGTGTCCCTCCACAGGTTCTGGCTGCAGTTCAGCGTAGACGATGGACCTGGACCCAGTTCAGCCATCTCTCTTGACAACATCTCATTCAGCATGGAGTGCTTTCTAGCATGTGAGTACTATAAAAATGTTGGGACTTTCTTTTTCACTTAGACCTTGGTTGAAATACTGGAATTCTTTGACTGATTGTCAGATTGATTGACCATGACATGCACAATGAAGGGATTTTGGAGTAAACCGAGTGACTCAAATAACTGACATTAATAATCAAGGCAGGACTGCCCCATGGTCAGGTTTCACAGAGGTACCATCCAGCAGTTCAGTACACCTTGATAACTCAGCCTTGAATTACTTATTTTCAATTTTTTATTGAATCATTTTGCCATATTAGCACACTCTCACGTTTCATGCAAATTGTATTTAATAATTCTTGATCAAGACTCCATTTTGAAAGTACCAGCAACGTGATCTATACATTCACATAGTCTCTCAGAAAGGAGCCACGCTGTATGTGTTGCAGCTTGTGCAGAGATATCATTACATTCATACAACTCTTCAGAGCAGCCTCTTTAAGAACTGAAATGTCAGAATAGTTGACGGCGCTTGTAATATAGGTTGCTTTTTGCTAAGTGTTCTTATATCATACTGCAGGCTTATAAAGGCCAAACTTCATGTCTCCTTTCCTGATATTTCATCGAGATGCTTAATCAGTATAAAAACAGGAGTTGGATGACAATCAAATCCGGTATCAGGAGAATGAAAGGTTAAGAGTTCATTCCCATCTTCCATCTCCGCCTGGCTGTTTGAACAGTGCCAGGGATGTGTGAGCATCTCTGTACCTGAATATAGATCTGACAATGAGAACAGTGTTAAGCAGACTACACCCTGGCCACGAATTACACTCAGGAGACCGGGGCTCAGGTGTGAACCTCTGACATGGTCTCGTTTCCCCGCTTTCATTTTGGCTTGTTATGCACTGATTGCCATTGATCGATTGGCACTGCTGAAGCAAATGGTTCAGATGTCAGTGCAAATAAAACATAAGAAATTATGAATGTGAATGGGAAGCTTTTCTTCTTCACATATAGATGATGTTTGTGAAAAAAGCAGCAGATATAATCTGAACACAAGTGCAAAATGGAATTAGGAGAGCGTAGGTTCATCAACTGAATATCTAGGCTCGAGTAAAGCCACTGTGACCCCGTATCAGCACAGGCTCAGTGGGTCACAGACTCTTTATGTAAAGAGATTACATTTCCCAGGAGATATTTGCACACCCATTTGTGTTTTATGTTCTCTGGAACGGCAGAACTGGTATGGCAGCACTCAAGGATCATCTATCTCTGCTTTGCTCATTACCCATTTAGGCCAGGTTTCCATTACCTAAAGCCACACTTGACACAGTCATCTATCGATCAGAAGAGTTGATGGGCGACGCCGAAGCGTAGCAAAAGATGTTGTTTCCAGGAGTGATTACTGTGAGTGATTAATATGATGGATCCCTGAGCGTTATGACATAGCCCTGTAATCGGAGCGGTAGGAATACATACTGTGACCACATTATGCAGAGGCTCAGCCATCCGTGGCCTTTTCCCTACTCATCCCTAGGCTTTAATATGATGTATAGTTTGGCAGGCACGTGCGCTTGACGATGCATCCATTGCCCTTCGGGTGCTGGACCTGGCTGTCAGTTTTATCATTTTCTCTTCACCAGCATCATTAAATTACTTTGTTGGGTTACACAGCACAGAAAGTTTATGTTTTTCTTTCTGCTGTGAACCATCATTTCTTCCCACACTCTGATATATGTTAACAGCAGCAGAGGCTGCTTCTATAGAGCGCCTTAAACACCCCGTTGTTAATGTGCACCACAGTGGCTTGTCCTTCCATCCTGACATCAGTGAAAGAACTGATTTGGAAGGAGATAATTAGATTTGTAGAGCTAAAGGCAATATTATAATATCTGGTGAAACTGTACAACCACACAACCTTAAAAAAGCTAGATTCACATACAATGAGTTTATTCTGTTGCAGTTTCAGGATATAATGCGGCAGTGTGCTGGTCACTGTGATCTGCGTAATCTGTCAGAGTAATACTACTTTAAATACTGAATTATATATGTAGGTATACATCAACATGAATTTATAAATGTATAAATTGCATTAAGGTATAATTCAATGACATTGACTCTGGACTCACAATAGTAAATAATCAAATAAATAATAAAAAGTTTGACACATCAGTGACTCATCTACACCTCAGACTGTGGAGACACGTGTCTTCATATCTGGTTAATACCTGGGTTCAGGTAATTGTTTTATATTCTAGTTTTAGTTTGAGGTCCTGCACTCAGATGCTCTGACTCCATTACTGATGTGTTTGTTTTTTGTGGGGAACACTCATCCAAATTTGTTGTTGATGGATCGTAGTTGGCTTTAAGATCACTTATTTTCTGAAGCCTAACTGCCAAATGTAGACGTTTGTGAAAAAAGCATTTTCCCTTTCAACCACAGAGAGCAGATCTCAGAGCAGATGTGGCGCAGCAGTTTCAAGCTTTCTACAGGAACCACGAAGAGAAATATTTAGGAGAAATATTTATAAGATAAAGATTCTGGATTAAAAGTCTGGATTTCAGAATCAACCTTTCACCGTTTAAGACACGTCATAACTCACTGACTCACACTGTCGCGGCTTCTCTCTCGCCTTCTCTAAAACTTAATGACAAGACAGGACAAAGTCTGCGTCCAGACCCGAACCGTGGTTCGTCTTAGAGTATTCACAGTGCATACACGGTATGTTTAGGGCTATTTCAGGTCAGTTTATTCAAACATAATATTGCCTAGTGTCTCTCACATATGCAGCAGAAACAGAAAAGCTATAAATCCCACGTTTCATTAAGTAGAAAGACCGACATGAAATCTCTGTACTGTCGATATTTCTCGGAGCTATTGCAATCTAAAGATATTTTTGGGCCGTGCCTGGGTGGTAACAAGGTGCCCCCCCTGTGGCTGCCTCGTGGCAGGCTTCAGGTAGCTTACGCCGCCCTGCTAATGAACAGTGACAGCCTCGCTGGCTGTTGCCCTGCCCTCTAGTTCACACAGCTCTGTGGTGGACCTGCCGAGTTTTTTCTCCTGATTCAGTAGCATACAAATGCTGTGTGTGCTCCAGCTCTGTCTGCTCCATATCCCCACTGTGGAGTGTTCCCCCATGCTCAGAATAACAATGCAGTGAACTTTATTAGTTACTTTCCTGAGGATGTAAAAAGTTGCATAACTTGTTGGATACACATTACCCGCCAGATGTGCATTCTTTATGTAGTGGATGCGTTAATGGCTGTTGTTCAGTTTTAAGGTCATCCCAGTTAGTGAGCAGTGGTGGAACAGGTCACACAGAGTAAGGTCTGGGAATCTTGGAGGCCAAGCCCTCGAGAACTCTGAACACCTCTTGCTGAGATGTTGCCATCATGAGAGTAAATAAGCAACTAGGTGTTAAAGCGAGAACCACACAACCAGTGCGCCCTGTTGGCAATAATTAAAAACTCCTACTCAGAAACCTACTCTGTCAAATGGTTATTCCCTGAAGATGCTTATGACAACCATCCACACCAGTGTTTTTTCTACCCAAGCAAAAAGCATGAAAGCTGTGATTACAGTGCGTTTAAAGTGAAGCGTGCGCTTAAGTGGAATCGACTTTATATATCTTCAAAGGTGGTGGACAATTACAAAACTGAGATGGACTTAGTAGTGGTGGACAAGCAGAGGAAGAAGGCTACAGTGCCAGATGTAACAATCCCAAGTGATGAGAAGACTTGAGAAGCTCGAGACCAAAGGCGAGAGAAGAACTAGAAAAGATGAGAAAGGTGAAGGCATCAACAAGTCCCCGTGATGATCCTAACACTCCGGCAACAAAACCCTGAAATCTCCGTCCAGAAATAGCTACGATGTTGCACATGTCCCTCAAGCTCCCAGGCCTCGAGTGTGAAGGGAAAAGTTTTGATATCTTTTTTATTGTGAGAATGGTGGTCCACCATAGGCCAGTCACCAGCTGTTAACTAAGAACCCCAGAGATTTGCTTTGCGTCCCGGTCCGTCTCTGGCCCCAAGCCCAGATAAATAGGGAGGGTTGCATCACGAAGGTCATTCGCCGTAAAATCCTTGCCACATCAAATATGTGAAGTGATCCGCTGCGGTGACCCTGAATGAGAGCAGCCAAAAGAAACTTTCTTATTGTGGTCACTCGAATTCTGTGTGTGATCCATCAAATCTGCACATAAAATCGACGCCTACGAGTAGTGGAGACTTAGATGATCACATTTATTTGAGGATTACTGGGATAGTGAATGAGTTATTGATTTTCTTTCCTTTTTTTGGATAGGGGATTGGTGTTTTTAAATTTTGGTATGTGCTGAATTGTTATAGTTAATTATGCAAGTTCCACAGCAGAGGATCTTAAGTGAAGTTTCACACATACGTTGTTTGTCAAAGCATGCAGGTTTTCATGGACCAGATTGAACACTGCCACACTGTAGCTTTCCAAACATTTCAGCTTTTGAAGGAGCCCCCTGCCATATTGTCATAAATGGTGAGTCTTCAGACTAAGGTGACAGGGGAACCAGGCTGCAGAAGTATTTTGTGGTAAAATAGTTACAGAGATAAAGATGAACAGCCATGTTTTTATCCCATGATACTGCCAGAGTAATGGCAAAGAAAGTGGGTACGAATAGGTTTCAGCGAGAAGGCAAACGAGTCAACTCATTGGCTCGTCACAATTAGCTGACTCGTTGGACTTCTGTCATGGAACAGCACCTGTTCAACAATGGGTTTCCTTTTCACTTGAATGACCCAGAAGAGCAGAGGAAGCAACACAAAATACTTTTCTAAATACGTTCTTTGCAGCTGTTTGACCTCCAGAGCAAGTTACAGAACAAAGGAGCTGTGCTACTACTGTGCTAATAGGCAGTGAAACCACGTTATAATCCGCTAAACAGTGCGTTCCATGTGCACTGGATAGGTCATATACACAGAGCGTTATTTACCGTCTGTTGTTTGCATGGCTCAGAGGGCCCTCAGTGCTGTTGATAAGCTGAAGTGTTGTGATAGTTTGGTTAAAATAGTCCAATTTTTTTTATTCTAAAGCTGTCTAGAAAGTCACCGTTCTTTCTATATCGTAGCTACATTTCTTATAACCAATATGAATCAGAGGTAGGACTCTGATGACAGCAGGAGGTCAACATCTGAGCCCGCAGCCTTGTTTAGTGTCACACTGCTGCATTACAGCAGCATTATCAGCTCCTCAAACCACAGTGAACCTTATCTGACTCCTCTGAAGTAATCTCAGCTGTGCATAAGTCTTTTCACCACAGCCACTGAGGGCTACTTCTGCAGAACATAACATCAAAGAAATTAGATGCTGAACAGAACTCTTCAATGAAACAGAGTCAAAGACAGTAGCTACCTGTAGGTAGTTGTATATTGGTTCTTAAATAAGAACATGAGGCTAAAGGAAACACTAGATGCTTTGAAATGTTTCAGTGTTAATGGAAAATAATAGCTGACAGGGTTGTATTGATTTCTGTAGCCTCCGCAGTCCATGATCAAGTTTAGCAGAAGAAAACCATTCAGGCCAGTCCTTTCTATCACTGCTACCAGTACATGAAGCACATCAGAGAAAGTAATCTGTTTCTGATTTAGCCCAGAAAACACTGAAACTCTGCTTTCTCTTCTTCTGCTGAAATCCAGAGAATGGGGAGGGGTGATTCTAGGTCAGCGTCCATTATGGGAGGTAAATCTGATGCTTAAATGTTTACCTTTAGGGAAAAAATATCTCCTGTATCTCGAGCTAGAACAGTCAATCAGTTGGGCTTTTTCCTGCAAGACCTAATTCTGGGTGAGATATTGAACTGATAGAGAAGATCTGGATGTTATATATTCTGCTCCCTCTGTCCAGCCACTTGTGGTGCCAATGAAAAAGCGAGCCCTGTAGGTGGTTCCACATTTTTTGTGCCTGTGAGAGGTCTGCAGCTACTGTTTTTCCTCAAATCCTCCGTGTTACTGCAGCAGGATTTGATTACTGCAGAGAAAGCACCGTGTTTTAAATGTGTGCTTTACACTCTCTTTCAGCCAATGGTGAGTTTCCCCCTGTGGTCACCACAAGGCAGCCGTTTAGACCAACTATCAAGACTACACCACCGTCCACTGGGAGCTTTTCGATGACCTCCCCTCCCACAGACTACTGTAAGTGTGAACTTGGTTGCAGTTCAACTGAAAAATTAAGTGAGGCTCACATGTGAATTTCCTTGCTGAAGAGGTTTCTCCATCACTGACATTTTCTGTGTGTTCCTTCTCCTTCTGTCTTCCTCTCTCTTTCTCACTTTTACCAAACTCAAACATATACGCTTGCTTGGACTAATGATTCACGATTACTTTACATGTGCTGAGCATGGCATAATGCAAAGGCTTCAACAATGTAAGTGTGCCCCCTACTGGCCATCCCATGGCCACAGCTGAGTGAGTGCTGCAGAGATCTCCTTTGGCATTAAATGGAGCAGGACGGGCAGTTTTGAAGTGTAAAATCCTCCAATTTGTCTCCTGAGAATGTCAATGGAGCCAGTTACACAGACTTGACATTTTCCACCTCACACTCCCTCACTTCCCTGCTTCAAAAGGGTAAAGACAAGCAGATGTTCAATTTCTAGATTTAAAGTCATAAGTTAGAGTTACCTTCATATCAGACCTGCTCTGTTTTCAGCTTTCAGCTTTGAAGAGCCTGAGGGCATTATCAGCATTACCTGTAGCTGAACCATCCTTTTTCTTAGTCATAATTGAGCCCCATGTATGTTGACATCACACTCATACCAACAAGTGCATAGACAGGTGATTGTTTCGAGCCCAAACCCACATTTAGTCACACGCTACAGCTACTTTATTGTATTTTCTCTGCTGGGTGACATACATGCTTTTATGACATTCTTATTCTGTTGAATCCCAGAAAACCGTTTTTCCAGGACATGGGAGAATTACATTTTAGCGTGAAATCTGACATCACACACTGTGGTTTCTCACACACCAACCAGCCTCACTGACAAAGACCCACTGCATCCCACAAACACAGTCATCGTATATTTTCAGCCTGTTTAAATATGACTGGACAGTAAGAATGACTCACTTTACTGCCCTTCACCTTTTACACATTTACTGTTTTGTACAACATTTTTTTCTTAATGTAAATCTACACACTAGAACGCTTAAATAAAGTTTAATACATTTTATTCTGCTACTTTAATATAAAAGAACACTAAAATTGTAACTTTATAAAAGTTTTCACAACCCCAATTTAGTTTTTTACTTTATATAAAGCCAGGAAGTTATTGAGGCTTGAAATCATCCTGGCTAAGTCTTTACAGACTGAACCGCCATTTTTAGGTCTCGCTACAGATGCATTGCATGGTTCAAGTCTGGGCTTTGTTTGGGATGTTCCAGGACAGTCTGGCTTACTGGCTTACTCACCCTGCTGCTGAAAAGACGCCCCATAGCAAGACTCTGCCACCACCACACTTCACTGTAGGTATAGCATGATGGCCAGGTGATAAGCAGCACCATAAATCACTGATTATTGGAATGCTGTGAAAATATGTGGATGCCAGGATTTTAAGTCTCATTTCCTGTGTAAAGGAAATGTAAATAGATCTGATTTTGATTTGTGGGCTGGAAAGGCCAATAATAAAGACTTTGGACTAAATGAGAGAAGCTGCTGATTGATTAATGCTGACTATTGACTTGGTGTGTCTGGGTCCTAATATGTTAATCTGTGCTTTGGCTTGTCTGACTGAATGTCTGTGGGTGGGTCACTGGAACACCGGGATCTGTTTGCCTCTCAAGGGTCAAATAGGGAGGCATAAGTGTTTGCCCAGCTAATATGATTTGATAAAGTTATAGGATTCAGATATATTCAATGAACTGAATATATCTCAAGAACTATACTTTGGTACCAAAATAAAGGCAAGACTCCTGAGAATAATCTAAAGTTCTAAAAAGCAACACTTATATCACTGAGTTAGTAAAATAATTTGGAACCAAAAGTCATGCAAAAAAAAAAATATATATATATATATATATATATATAGATATAAATATAAATACTTATATATATATTTATAAAAGTATTTGTTGATGAACACCCAGGCGGACCTCATGATGGACCAATTGGGTATATTTTGGCACAATTTGTGCCATTTAAAGTATCTCTGGTTTTTCCTTAATGTTCTTTGTTCTCTACCTTTATCTTATGTTAGAAAGTCATTCTACCAAAAATAATAGTCTTTGAAGGTGTTTTGGAAAAATACACTCCACATATATATTTAGCCATTCAAAATAAGGGAAAATCCCAGGGTTGGAGACACAGGGTTGGGTCAGTGTCCAAACAGGCTACTCAGTTTATCTGAAGAATCTTCCATGCTGAGCAAGACGTGTGGCATTTGTAGAAACGTAGTGCAGAACAATATACAGGAAAGTTCACGACACTGATTTTCTGCGAGGGCAGCAGCAGAAAAGCTATTTTATTGTGCATACACAGGTAATATTCACTATGGTTACAATAAAGCCAGCATACTTAAATCCTCCTCAGAGAAAGATGGGACGTTGAGATCACACTGCTCATGCCCTTGTGATTATCATAGATATTAACTCGGAGGAAAGAAGTTGAACTTGCAGTTACACGTTGGCCATTTCAAAGACAGCCTCGAGCGGTTAGCATTCGCCAGGCATCTCTCTGCTCCCCTTCTGGAGCTGATACTTTGACGTCTGCAGGGCAGCACAGCAAGCCTGATGAGGGTTTTAGCTCAGCAGACCTGTCACTCCAACAAGGCTCTCCTCTTCCCTCGACACGCTCAATGATTAACCCCTGCAAACGTCAACATCTCTTGTCTCTCCTCACTCTCCCCTCCATCCCTCTCCTCTCTCTGCCACCATATCTGGGTCTACCACATTTGATTCAGTTTTTTGTTCCGCAGTTTGTTTGCCACCTTCATCATTTAAAAGTTGCTGCTGACTGTGAGTTCACACAGCTGCCCTCTCACCCTTCTGCTCCGCCTTTCTGTCAGCATTCTCTCTGATCTCCTACTTCTTCCTCTTGCACTTTTTTTTCCTTTCACCCTGACTTCACCTTCATTCTTTTTATCCTTCTTGTCCGTTACGCTCGTCATCATTGATTTCCCACTATTCTGGCAGCGGACACCTTCATTTCTCACTACGGCTCTACTTTGTGGCACCCGCCTCTCACTGCTGACTCATCACTTGTTCTGGAGGGAAAAGCGAGAAAGTCAGTGTAGATGAGCTTGCTTTCCTTCCTTTCTGTAATAACCCCCCGTGATAGGTGGTAAGCTTTGGGCTTAATTCTCTGTATGAGAGTGTGTGTACGATGAGACAAGAGTTTACACAGTGAAACAAATAATCTTTGTATTTAGACATAATCTGTTAAAGTATGTATACGTGTTAGTTTCTCAGAACAGACAGCACACTTTCACATCACGGTGTTCCACTTCTGCTCATTCTCCAAAACCCCAGGTTGTGTGGCGTACATGAAAACTGGCATTAAATCAAAGACAGAAGGCATAGTGACTGCAGCAATCCAGTTGGCTCTTGCAGGTAATTCATAGCAGATGTTGGTCCCTGAACAATGCATGCTGAAAAAGAGTTTTGACCATTACATACTCCCTAATTAGCAGCACAGAAGAGACGCGAGTCTTTGCTTCATTGTTTACTTGTTCATAAACACTGGCCTGCGGCAATCAGTTAGCTGGTTGTTGTTACTTTGGGTTTTGCAGGAGAAACATTAGTCACTAAGGCAGATATGAAACTGAAACCAAGCAGCGCCACGCAAAACAGGCTTTTGTAATTAATTGGACTCGGGTGTTCCATAAGCTTTGTACTTAGCATTCAAATCCAGTCACGGTGTGCCAGCCTTGATCCATCTTTCTAATGGCCGGCCCAAAGAAGACAACTGTCACCGGATAAGCAGGACGCTTGCTAAGAGAGGAAAGCAGCAAGGAATGCTAAGGCTACATTTTATTTACCTGCAGTATGTTTGTGGTTGTGTGTTCAAGTTAACATGACATTTTGTAGAATGTAATAGTTTCAGAAGGCACATAATAGCACAGTCATTATCCAGGGCTTTTATTGTGATTTTATTGCACTCATTGAAGTACTTTATTTTGAGTGAAATGCAGTAGTATGCATAACACTACAATCCACAATAAGCTAGTTAAGTGCTTGGAGCATCAGCAATTGTGGGTTCAGTTACCAACTGAGTGGCTAAAAACAAAGAACTTTCTTCTGAAATCCATCAGTCTCTTCTTGCTCTGACAAATGAAATTATCCTATGCTAGAAATCCCCAAGAAACTGAGGAAGCCGTACTCAGAACGCTGTGTGCTGCTGCCTTCGCGGAGCAGTAAACACTCAGTGTAGCCTGAATAGAAGGAGGAGTGCAAAGCTGAGCAAGGGAACAAATAGTGTCTGGTTTGGGAAACAGGTGCACCACAGGTCCTCGGCTGGCTGCTTCATAGAATAGTTCCCACAAAAGACCAGTGTCAACATCAGCAGCACAGAGGTAGTACTCCAGACAGACATGCAGAAAACCATGGTAGAGCTGATGTAGCGGTTTGGAGCTGCCTTGGTGGCAGTTGAGTGAAAGAGTCAGTCATAACAGAATGTTGAATAGAAAAAAGCTATTACTCCATTTTGCAACAACACATCACATCCCAATGACAGCACTCCAAACTCCTGTTGAACTGGCAGTGAGCTGGTATTGACTCTATAAGTGAGGGTGTGTGTGTGTGGTGCCAGTCCAACACAGGGAGGTAGTTCAGCATGAAATGACTTTGACTAAAGCAAAGTCATTTTTCAGTGTATAAGAAAGAACAGATTATCATTCATTCTGCTATATTTCTCTTCCTCTTAATAAAACTAATTACTTCCCTCAAACTTATGAACAGGAGTGTGTGGACTCCATATAAATAGTGACCCATTTTCTTTTGGTTGTGACTAATATTACTCTCCTATCTGATGTCAACGGCATAAACGCAGTTGATACAACATTTGTCACTTTGATCAAATAAACAAGCAGTTTTACCTTTTTTCTTCAAACTTTTATGTTTGAACAATCAAACTCAACCCAGAATCTGTCTCATTATGAACCCCAATGACATCAGAAAAACATTAGTGATTTAGAGTTGTGGAATGGATTTTTCTCTGCTGGAGGACGATAACGTCCTCATTCATCGGACATTGTTTTGCCAGACCCCGTTTGTCCAGCCTGGAGGAAGAACAGATCTGGAACAACACTAAGCCTTAGTCAAAGAACGGTTTGACCCAACTTGCCTTGTTGTACTGAGTGAGGAGGCCACTGTCATTCTGTCCATTTGATTGTCCATCTGTCTGTCTCAACACTTTGTATCTTAGACGTTGCTCAGAATTATTTTCAGAAAACTAAAAATAATTGCTCCACGCTGGCACTCACAAAGCTGTTCATACCGTAGGCATAAATGGGTCCTTGTTTACTTGTTACAGAGTGCCACAGTCATTAATATAGAATGACATGTTTACTGTTGTCTTGTTCTAATAATGTTCCCAGGAGATAAAGGCCGCTGTAACCCCGCTGTCATTATAGTAATCCAATCAGAGATTTCTTTTTTAAAACTGTCTTTGTCCTCTTGATTCTTTGTCTCCTTTTCCTTCTTATTCAACTTAACTGGTGCAGTTCCTCATTGCTGACAGTTTAGAGCATTGCCCCTTTCCTTGATGAAGCTCAGTGTTTGTTATAATGATGGCTTACCACCAGTGGCAAAAGGGAGAATCGTGTAACAGTCAGGCAAAGTCACAGCCTCCCCAGGGATAATTGTGCATGGATGCGTGTATCAGTGTGTGCATTGCATGTGTGTCGCGGGTCAGAGGAGCTGGCAAACGTGCACACCCCTTATTAGAGGAGACTACCATCTGTGAGAGCACGTCTTGTTTCTGTTTGTTTGTTCTGCCAAGTGCCTGTCATAGAACGGCTCATTACACCAGTTGCGTGGCGTTTGTGTGTATGCGTGTACACATAAGAACTCACTCATGTTGATGGACCAACAAAATCGATCAGCTGGGCTGAAGTGTGAAATCAGCCACGCCACGAGGACGAGAGAGAGAGAGAGAGAAATCGAACAGAAGACTCCTACTCCAACAGCATTAATGTCAAGCTCCCTTTGCATATTGAGGACTCCACTGATATCACAAAGCCACATATTCACCTATCCAAATAGGAAAAAATACATTTAGATAGAAAAGTGAGTCAGTGTCTTTCTGTCACTGCCTTCTCTTTAGTATGTTTGGCCTTAACTGTTTGCCGCCTCAGAGTAACCTATTAGGTATGGTAAGATTTATGTCTAAACCACCATTTGGCTTTGGAGGCTTTTCTGCTCCAGTGATGGATTTATTCCCAACAGTCTTAACTCTCTTTACCTTGTTGGGTGGCGAAAATACTGACTTGAGGGATCAATTTACTGCTGCTGGATGGAAGCCAGACAGAGCTCCAGTCTTTTTTTACAGTAGGAGTGCATTTGCTAACACCAGGCTAAACTCCAAATTGTTCCCTTACTATAGTGTTTCAAAGTGTTTCTGAAAGTATCTGCCTGCTTGAAATTGTCTATTCTGGCAACACTTTACTAACCTCAGTAGAGATGTTTATGGGGAGGCAAAGCGTTCAGCATGAGGAGCTGATGTTGGGTCCCTTACCGGGTGCCCTTACGCCAGACCAATCATAAGGATCAGACTGACATATGCTCAACGTGCAGCCCATTTATGTTTCAGCAGTAATACTAGTCATCATCTGGGCGGAGACTAAGGCAGAAACTGAAACTTTTTTTCATGACTTTAAAAGTTTTACACTTCTTTTCCTGTGAGATCCCAATTTCTCAACACGGAATAATAGGTATTTTCATCTCGTTGTGTATAGCTATATGCAAACTTTAGAATTAGAATCAGCTTTATTTGCATTTGGAGGATGCTGCACATACAAGGAATTTGCTTCTGGTCATTTGTGGCTCTTCTAGGACAGTACAGACCTGTGAAAAACAATAAATTAAAGACAAATTACAGACAATAACTTATAACAAGACAAAAAGACAAGACTGTATGTGTGTGTGTGTGCAGTGTGCTGAGTTAAGTGCAGTTTGTGTCCATATAGCAGCAGCAATCAGTTGTTCATTAGTGATATTGGCTGGAGGAAGAAACTGTTCTTATGTCTGGTGGTTCTAGCAAACGTAGCTCTGTAGCGTTTGCCAGAGGGGAGAAGCTGGAAG